>JAODAL010051957.1:0-26322 GCA_025379985.1 Phyllomedusa bahiana
CAAAAATTTTCCCTCAACCCCCTTTTAAAGTTTGTTTTTCAAATTTTAAGGGTAAACAAATCATGGCCCCTTGGAATGCCACCTCCAAAATGTCTTTTGTGCCACTTCTGACCTCATTTTTCTGCTGTGGCGCGCCTACCTCACATGTGCCCATTTGCCCACTGCTGACCTATCCCCGCGCGGGGTGGCTTTGGCCGTGACCTACACACTCTTCATTGTCCACTGTCTGACCTATGCTGCTACTGCCGGACCACCTTAAGATATTGCAAATTTTTAATGAGTAAACAAAACAGGGGCCAAAGATCCTCATTCATATACAATATATACTCTCAACAAATGTATTTTTTTTTACAAAGTATTGCATAGTAAGGAGTTACAGAGGAATAAAACGACGTTTGGGCTTTTTGGACCTTACAAGCACACTGCAGAATAAAAGATAAAATGAGTGAGCATACATTATACATATGACAAAAAGGGAATACAATAAAAAAAAAGAAAGAAGAGAAGGGAAAAAAGGGGGAAAAGGAAAAAAAAGGGGAACAAAAAAAAAAAAAGGAAAAAACAGGGACTGAATAGGACAAAAACAGTGGTGAAAAAAAAAGAAGATGGGGGGAAAAAAAGGAAAAAGGGGAAAATTTGATGGGGTAACAGAAGGAGACATTAGGTGTACTAGTAGAGGGAACAATAACTGGATGATAGTGGTTAAGTAATTAAAAATACTCTCCCCAATAAACCAAGAGATACGCACGGTATATAGTAAATAAATACAAATGGGTAAAACAAAAAAGGGTTGGGGAAGAAACACAGGTTTAAACAAAGGAAAGAAAGCACTTTGAGGGGAAGGGAAAGGAAGATAATCCATTTTTACCGAAAAGGAAAGTTGCTGGAATGTGACGGGGGTAATGGAAGAACCCCCAGCAGTAAGTCCGCTAAAAAAAATATAGGAGGTGTGATAAACCTACAAAAAAAGGGGGATGCAGGAAAGTTGAACCGCGTAGAACAGTACCGGTGAAGCAGGATTTGGACGGCGCCCGGGGAAACAGAATCGCCCCTTTTGGGCTACACGATGCGGGCCGCCATTATATAGCTACCGCGCATCGGGGAAACCCACGGCTCGCCTGAGGCGGGGGTGACCGACAGTAAGGCAGGGGGAAACCGCCTGCGATGCGCCATAACGCGTAGCGCAGCAGGGCACAAAGTAAAGGGGGCAAAATGAATAGAGAAATACAGGGGAGAAAATTAGGGGGAAAAAGAGGAATAGATGAAAATAAGGTAAGAAAAAGAAGCATCCCAAACCCAAAAGGATGGGAAGTAAAAGAGGAAAAAGGAGGGGAAAATAACAAAGGAGAAACATGTTTGGGGAGAAACAGAGTGGTGAACTTTGGGGATTGGGGATAGTGTGTAAGGATTCCCAAAAAGGGATGCGACGGTCATTTTAATCTGGGGGAATAAACAAAAAGTTCTTTAAAAAAAAACATAGTAAAGTCTTTTTGAAGAAAAGGGTTAAAACATAAAGTTTTTTGTATTAAAGGTATACAGAAGATGTTAACCACAATAATCAAACCTACTTAACAAATATGTTACGGGGGGTTGACCAGAGAGTATTCAAACATTATCAGAGTTTAAAAACGAGGGGACAAAAAAGCGTAAAAACTATTCTCTTTTAAAACCCCCCTTGGTTTTCAGGGCCCCCAAAGTGTGTACCAAATCTTTACTTTTCAGTACATACCTACCGGTCCCCCCACCCGCGAGGTTTTGGAACCTTTTTCTATAACCGAAACCGGATTGGAAGGATATTCCATTCTACAAAGGTGCCAAGGGAAATGGTTTCTTTACATCGTTTGGGGATTTATTTTTTAGAGATGCATCCTTAATGGCTTGAGTGTTTGTCCTAAAAGGCTAACCCCCATGGCACTTGAGTAAATACTAAAAAGCAGATCACACAAAAAAAAAACCTTTGAAGGAAATTTTGCCCATTAAGGGTGGAAAATGCCCCCTTTTGGGCAAAAGAGAGCACGGGGCCATCCTAGGCTTTGATGGGGATTTTTTTGGGTGTAGATGGGGTCTCTTCGGTTTCTACCCCTGGGGAGCCTACTCTGCCCTCACCAACGATCTCGAATTGCGATCATTTTTGGACAGGTAAGGAAATTCGGGAATTCGCGATTGTGGGGTAAACCGGAGAAATGCTCCAATTTTGCTAAATCTTTTACCTTCGGGTAAAAGGTGTATTTTTAAGATTAGGAATAACGTAAGGTTGTTTTTAATACCTGGTCAAAATCGGGTCCTATTGGTGGGTGGGTGCTGACCTTTCTGGAGAAATTTTGGGTGGGATCCCTCTTTTCTTCAAAGCGTGAGACATTTCCTGAGTCGGGGTTCTCTGTGCCTGGTTCTGTCATAACCCTACCGTCTAAATTGACGGGGGAAAGCTTTTTTTATGCTAGGTGCAGGGTTTGTTTTGGGAAATGCATAGCGTTAGGTGGGTGGGTTTTTTGTAGATTCATACAGGTGGCCTTTTTTCTCGGATAAAGGGGTTTTTCCAAAAAATGTACGATTTGTATCATAATGGAAATAAAATGTAGTCCTTTAAGGCATGTTAATTAAAAATGAAATGGAGTAAAGATGGTAATGAGCCTGTCCAAAACAAAAGATATCTCTATAACACAAATTTGTGAATGGGGGGAAGTTTTGGGTTTGTGTAAAAAATTTCTTGCTCAATTGGGCCCTAAAAATTTGGCGTAGGGGGCCCATATTGTCCCCATAGCGCCCTTTTCATTTTTTAAAATTGGGTTTAAACATAAAAATTGTATGGAGAATTAAAGATAGAACATCAGTGCAAAACTTTTTGCTTCAGTTTGGAAATGGTTTTTTTTAAAAATTTTTTTAACACCGTAATCCCTTTAGGAACCCATTTATGTGTAAGGGGGTCACAACCCATGTACCAAAAAAAATTTGGGGTTTTATCACCGAGAGACCAAAATTTTCTTTAAAAATCGCCTGGGTCCAATAAAAAAATGGGGTGATCGACAAGGTGTGGGATTTTCTCTATAATGGAAGGGGGGGTAAAAGGGGTCCCTGGAGGGTCAAGGCCCCGGGGGTTTTTAAGGGATCTTAATTTTTTTTGGAAAACAAAAAAAAGGATGATGGATGTATTGGAGAAGGAAGGGTGTTTTTACCTATAACCGAATCTATTATTATCAGCTAAATTTTAATAAGTGCAGCAATCCTATGAGGGATCCCGTTGGTTTAAAAAGAAACCCGCGACAGTTAACGATTAAACCTTCTAAGTACAGTTTGTATCCATAACAATATTGCTCCACCCTACGGGGGGCTTGTCGGGGTCACTATGACAAGGTTAGGAGTGCCGAACCTCCTGGGGTAAATTAGATGGAACTTGTATTGCCTTGGGGGATCGGATCCCGGCCGACAAACCTGTTTTAAACCAAAATAAAATTCCTACAAGGGAGTGAATGGGGGTTGTATTTGGGGGGGTTTTCAATTAAAAATTGGGAAAATGAAAAAATGGGGGTTGTTTGTCTTTGTGGGTGATTGTCATCAAAATGAAGAGTGGAAGTTGCCTTAATCGGGTGTCTGAAAAAAAAACTTAAATCCCCCCCCAATGTAAAAACAAAATTAATTGGGGAAAGGGAGCCTTGCTCATAGGAAATTTTTGAGTGAATAAATTACGTGAAGATATATTGAAGACAAGAGACTCACCTGAATCGGGATACTTGTGGGGGGACCTCCTCCTCCCCCTCCGAACGGTCGGTGTTGTAATTTTGTTGGGTCATTGTCCTCCCCCCTCCTCTCCCTAAAAAAGGTTGTCTGTATGAGGTGTTAGAAATATCGCTGTCGGAACCAGATGAGTTATTATACGCAAAGGGAGAGCGGTAAGAATTCACTCTGTCTTGCCACCTATAAAACTGTGTCATTTAGGTAGTCCTCTGTGTCTCTCAAGAACTTGTTTCTTTTTCTCTGTTTCGTTGGATTTCTTGAAATCTTGTATCGTTTGGGAGACCTTATCTTTCAGCTTTGTCCATTCATCGGTAGAGATAGATGTGGTTAGCTGCTGTTCTATAGCTTCGATTTTTTTGGATGATTCCGAGAGTTTGGTTTGCAAAGTTTCCACTGTTAGTAGTATTAAGTCAAAAGAACATTTGTTGAGAATATTTTTAAATTTTATGCAGTACTCTGGATAATCGGCAAAGATCGTGGGCCTTAAATGACTTCGCAGGCCTCTTGGAATCCTTTGAACTCTATGGTACTCTGATAAGGTAGCAGCATGGAGTTCATAGGCGGTATGTTTTCTCAATTCTTTTTCATAGTCCCTTGTTCTTAATTCAGAAGGGGGAATATGAAGGAAATCACGAGATAGACTAGTGTTGGATATCATCCTTTCGGCTTCACTGCTTGTATAAGCAAAGGTCTCGGATTAGCCTACGTAGGACAAACCACTCAAGCCATTAAGGATCGCATCTCTAAACATAAATCCACAATCAGATGTAAAGAAACCCTACTACCCATCCCGGCACACTTTGTAGAATCCGGACATCATCCTTCCCAACTCCGTTTCCAGGTTATAGAACAGGTTCCAATTCCTAGACGCGGTGGTGACCGAGTAGGTATGCTACTGAAACGTGAAAGATTCTGGATACACACTTTAGGGACCCTCGAACCAAGGGGTTTGAACAGAGAATACGATATACGTCTTTAATGTCCGATCGTTACGTAAACTCTTGATAATGTTTGAATACTCTCTGGTCAACCCCCTGTAACATACTTTGTATAAGTAGGTTTGATTCATTGTGGTTCAACATCTACTGTATATCATTAATACAAAAAACTCTACTATGTTTTATACCTTTACTTCAAAAAAACGTTACTATGTTTTTTTAATGACACTTTATGTTTATTCCTCCAGATAAAATGACCGTCGCATCCTGTTTGGAAATCCTTACACACTACGCCTCTAATCCCAAAGTTCATTCCAATCTGTTTCTCCCAGGCACTGTTTCTCCTTCTGTTATTTTCCCCTCCTTTTTTTCCTCTTTCTACATTCCCAGTCCTTTCTGGGTTGGTACTGCTTCTTTTTCTTACCTATATTTCATCTATATCCTCTTATTCTCCCACTAATTTTCATCCCGCTGTATTTCTCTATTCATTTTGCCCCCTTTACTCTTAGTGCCGCTGCTGCAGCTACGCCGTTATCCGGCGCATGCGCAGAGCGGATTTCCCACACTGCCCTTACTGTCCGCGTCACCTCCGACCTCAGTGCGCAGCCGCGGCTCTCCGCGCATGCGCGGTACGCTATATAATGGCGGCCCGCATCGCTGTAGCCACAGGCGCGCATTCCTGTTTCCTCGGACGCCAGTCCACAATCCTGCTTCACCAGGTACTGTTCTACAGCGGTTCAACTTTCCTGCATCCCTCTTTTTACTGTAGGTTCACTCACACCTCCTATATCTTTCTTTTAGCGCCACTTACTGCTGGAGACGTTCTCTCCATTACCTTTAGTCACATTCCAGCAACTTCCTTTTCGGTAAGCATGGCATTATCATTACCTTTCCCCTTCCACTCAATGCTGCTATACTATTCCTTTGTTTAAACCATGTGTTCTTCTTCCCCACAGCACTTTATGTTCTACCGATTTAGCTCTCTCATATATACTATATACCGTGCGTCATCTCTTGGTACTCTATCTGGTAAGAGTATTTTTAATATACCTCTAACCACTATCTATCCAGTATATCTGTTCCCTACTACTAGTACACCTAATGTCTCCATTCTGTTACCCGATCAATTATCCCTTTTCCTTTTTTCCCCACATTCTTCTTCTTTTTTCACCACTGTTTTTGTCCCTATCTCAGTCCCCTGTTTTTTCCATTTTTTTTTGTTCCCCCTTTTTTTCCCATTCCCCTCTTCTCTTTCCCCTTCTCTCTCTTACTTTTTTTTATTGTATTCCCTTTTGTACATATGTATACATGTATGCTCACTCATTATATACTTTAATTCTGCAGATGTGCTTGATAAAGGCTCCAACAGCCGAAACGTCGTTTATATTCACATCTGTAACTCCTTACTATGCAATACTATTGTAAAAAAAGATACATTTGTTGAGAGTATATATTGTATATGAATGAGGATCTTTGGCTCACTGTATTTGTTTACTCATTAAACTTTGCAAATCATCTTAAGGTGTGCAGTGGATATTATATTTTTCATACTAAAACACAACATTGTATGAAGACCAAACCAAGCTCCCTCTGCATATTTAAGCATGGCACAACGTTCTACAGCACCCTGCAGGCTCTGTGCAGCCTGGATATAGCTGTTTTTTAACGTGATTCGTGCCAAAGTAATTTGGAACGAAGTTATTTTTTGCCGAGAAAATCAGCGAAGAGAACGAAACGAAATTCGCGAAATTCGCCAATCTCTAACTATAACAGTGCTCAACGCAGAAATAGCTCCTGCTGCTTCACAGGACACAACTCTCTCCTCCTGTGTCTTTCCCACCCAAGACACAGCAATTCTGTGCAGGGCCATTCTTTGCACTTCTTTGTCATGTTTTGGAGGAGCTAATACTTGAAGTGGGGAGCACCCTTCCTCGGTCAACAACCTAGATGCCGTGGCTGTTTTGTATCATCAGTCCAGCATTGCATTACAACATGTTTCTGCTAAGAATAGTGCAGGCACAACTTCTGATGGCCATAGACATACAGTGCTCAGAAGACTTTCCAACTCTTACAAGAGTTTGGGAGGACTCCCCGTTTTGAAGGAATCTCCTGGATGTTCTAAGAAGGTCGGCAAGAATGGGTAAAATGCGTTTGTTTCACAAGGCAGTGTGGGAGAAGGGTATTGGATGTGTATGGGCTGTGTGGAAATAAAAGATACAGCTCAATGTAGGTAAACAATTATGAGAAAATAGAGGAAGTGAAGAGATGTCAATGTGCTGAGTAAAAAAATGCCAAACTCTATGTTCTTTAAAAAAAAAATGTGGGCTCTTTGCAAGATGAGTGGTGCTTCATTGGAAATTGTAATGTAAGGTAGAAGTCCTTTAGTGACAAGGAGAATTGGCGTCTAGAACCAATTTAGCATGTTTTTTTTATACCTCTCCTTATAATTACACTGCTGGCTACAATATATAATAGAGTAAACAGAGAGGCATTGCACAGTGTCATGCATGATAGTATTGTATGAAGTCGCGGCTGCACACAGAACAAGTGTGCTTCACCTTCGGAAGATATTTGTGAAGTGATGTGGGGTCTTGGGCCAATGGATTCCCCCCCCCCGCCCCCAGTGTGCCCTTTGATATTTCTCATAGTACCTTCGCTGTTTCTGAAGCTGATCCACATTTTGTGGACCTGTCCATGACATATTGATATTGGTTACAGATATATCTGACATATCTAGTGCTTTTAGTGAATTTTCCAAAATAACTGTAGACTGCTAAAATTTGATGACCACCGGCTAATATCCAGATTAAGCGCCATGTCCAGCACGGACAGCAGCTTGACGGACTGGTAGTGACTCACTAAGGTCCTGGTAGGTTGTCACAGGTATGTGGAGCCATGCTGAGTGCATCCAAAAGCTGCTGGAGGATGCGTGGGGGAGAATCCAAAGAGCGAATATGATGGTCTAGGTGGTCCCAAGGTGGGTTCAAGTCTTGGGAATTAAGGGTTCAGAGTACTTCTTGGAAATCTTGGTCATGCTTTTCCAACCAATGTCAGAGATTTCTAGCCATGTGGTATTTCAGATTGTCTTAATGGAAAATCCCATCCTTCCCAGGGAAAGCATTAAGCATGTATAGGTGTACTTAATTTGTAAGAATGGATTCATACTAAAATCTGTTTAAAGAGCCTTTCACTTTGATGAGTAAGCCAGAGAATGCCACAAAATATATTCTACAGGCTAAAATGCTGCCACCCCCAGCTTGTGTTGTTCTAGCAACGGTTGCAGGATGTTTATTCTCTGATGTTTCTCACCAATGCCAATGTCCATCTGTTCAATAAAGTAGAACACATGATTAATTAAAGAAGAAAACCTGTTAAAAAACAACAGAGGCCCATTTTCAATACTGATCTGAAGCTTTTTCTGGTGATGCAATTTTTCTAGCAGTAGTACATTGACCATCCATTTGCATTGGAGCCCCATAAATAGTATGGTTCACTGAACTGCTCTTTTGGACACACATCTAGTAGCCCCTTTTGCACATAACAGCAATGAGGGATTTGTGTGCAAGCAGACTATTGCATACCTCATATACCTACAAAGTCAGCTCATGACATGACTTTCTTCATGTGCTATGCGCTGCCAACTTCAAATGTAGAAAGTGCTTATGATAATGTAACTTGACTGTATGTGTGATGTAGTAAAATTCCCCATGCTATAAGTCTGCAGTTATTTTATTTATTGTATTCATTTATATAGTGCTGTTATATTTCACAGCACTGTACCAAGATTGTCATCATTCACATTGCTCTCTATTCCTATTGGGGCTCACAATTTAATCTCCAGATTAAAAAATCAGTATGTTTTTGTAGTATGTGGGAAACTGGAGAACACCCACTCAAACACAGGGAGAACATACACACTCCTTGCAGATGTTGCCCATGGTGGGATCTTAAAGGGGTTTTATCTTTACAAAGATCATGTCTCAGATTATGGGGACAGTAAAAATAAACACTTTTGTAATTGGATTGCATTACCTCAGTCACTTGGTTTAGCAGATATGAGGTTTTCTGTAAATCTGTGTTCCATTTCTGCTGCTGCTGTTCGGACACGCCCGCTGGACACGCCCCCTGCACTGTGATTGGCAGGCTGACATTTCATTCAGCCTGTTGGGATACGCCCCTAGACAGGAAACGCCTATATACTGTAGTGTCCCATCCTCACAGTCACACCAACCACTTCCAACATATGTGATACAATGCATATACTCTGGGGGATGAGACATGATATAGGAGAGCTATGTATGTGTATATATATCATTATAGAGAATGAAATATATATTTTAGGTCTCTCTACATATGTATAGCATTTAGGGGGAAAAAAGAAAATACGCTGCAAGGGACTAGAACTCCAAACCCCTTCATTGTAAGAGCAGAACTCTACCGCTTCACTACCAGCCCAAGCTAGTTATAGGTTGAGCAGGGTCTTCTCTCAAAGGTGATTGCTTCTCTCCCCATTGTTTTCACTCACATGTCACTGACAGCAAGCAGAGATCTTTACTTGAAGCTGACATTTGTTTTTGTAGTTGAGTAAAGATCTCTTCCTGTTGTCAGTACAATTTGGGTGTACACCTCTAGAACTGAGGTAAAAGCTGCTGGCTTTCAGTGTAATTTGTGTGTAAACTAAGAGATATAACAGGTGCTTGCTGGAGCTTGTGGAGCCTGAAGGCTGCAGACATAAGCATGCAGGATGCTACAGAGCTGTTATATCCAGACAACCTTCTGCATCCCCTGCTTCATACAAAATGATGATGTCACAGTTCTTCAGTGAGGGGAGACATGCCTCCTTGGAGGATAGACACGCCTCCTGGGAGGGGAGACACGCCTGCTGACAGGAGAGACACGCCCCTAGATTTCAAACTCAATCTGAGAGAATTAGCTGAAGAGCCCGAACAGTTCAAACGATAAAACTCCTTTAACCCTGAACCCCAGTGCAAGGCAACAGTGCTAACCACTTAGCCACTCTGCTTCCAGTTAAATGGACATTCTCACATCATGGTTTGTGAAAATGTGATGCAAATCATGGTGACACTACGGAGAAGTATCTTAAGATCTGGCAGCCTTGCAGATCATACTGAGTTGTCTGGCCTACAAACCCTTCCTAGAGTACTTTCTTACCAAGGAACACACACATGCCTCCTATCATCTCGATATCTACTAGAAAACACCTGAAACCTTGAAATCCCTGAAAAAACCTACACTAAATACTTACACCCCTTTTCTATTGTCCCCTTTGTTTTCTTGTACTTTATATTTTTCTGATGTTCAATGCAGCAAGATGCTATTGTATTTCAGTGCAATTTCTAATTATTACTAGACAATTTTTGGTTCTATTTTAGTTTTTTTTTTCCTTTTTTTCTTTTGCTTCATTTTTAGCTAGATGTAGCTAGATGACTTAGAAGACTTTGTTTTCTAAAACTTTTAATAAAACTTTAGGACTAGAGCATTTAATGAAAGTGAAATACATTTTGGGAGAGATATAAATTAGATTTTTTTTCCCATTGGACAACCCTTTTAAATGTACCGTATTTAGTCTTGAGAAGAGATGTCTAAGGGGACAGATAACTGATTGGTAAAAATAAATAAATAGCACCTTGAAATGATATGGTAAAACCTGTTTCCCTCTGTCTGGCAAAAATAAAGGTTCGATCTTCAGAGGTGTCAAGTCTTCTTTACCATAAGGCTACGTCTACACGACAGTGATTTACAAGTCGGATTTTTAAGAGGATTCAGTACTTAGAATCTGCAAATATCCGACTGTAAGTCATCCCCATAGACCTCAATAGAAAATCTGAACTGTAGTCTACACAGCTCGGATTTTCTAATGTCGGCTTTCAAATCCGAAACCCATTCCAAAAAATTAGAACATGTTCTATAATCCGTAGTATTTCAATTGAAAATGACGGAGAGCAGTACAGTTCAATGTTAATGGGCTGACCAAAATCCTGAGTCCGTAAAATCTGTGCAAAAAAAAACACTGTGAAAAACCAAAACTGATTGTAAAATACTGGTCGGAGTCTACAACAGAATCCAACGGTGTTTTACAATTGCCGCGTAGATGTAGCCTAAGGGAACTTTCACACAGTGCGCTTTTGGTGCAATTTTTTTTTTTTTTCAGAAATGCAGAGCATTAAAAAGCAATAAAAATATGCACCCTAAGAACTGTGAATCTGTGAAATAGACAACTCAGGAGTTGGTCACAGCAGAAACAGGTGAGGCATTAAAAAAAGCTTAGACAATTATTGCAACAAAATAATATTAACACCTATTTAAATGTATCAAATTCTTGCTTTAAATGTAAATACAGTCTGATTGACACTCAAGATCAAAAGGGAAATTTTTCCTTTTTACGGCAGATAAGTTCATGCTTTTTGGGCAGCGCAGTACAGAGACAAGTGAAAAGAGAGTAACCAGGGTCCAAGCAAGAGTCAAAGAATAGAGAGTAATCAAATAAGAACACAGGCAAACTACAGGTAGAGGAAACCCTATAGCAGGCAAAGAAGACAGGAAGCAGAGACTATAAATAGGGAAGAGGAGAAGGTAGAACCGAAGTGATAGGAGAATGGAAATGTCAATCACCAAAAGGACAAGTTACCCCAAAGAGTGGAAGATTCCTGGCCACGGGCGTTGGCCAGGAATCAATAAAGCATACAATGCTTAGCAGACAGAGATTAGACTTAGGAAAGTATTATGGCCGAAGCCGCAGTGGCTGTGGCTGGCGACCAGAATCAGACACAGAGGGTCTGCTAGGCGCAATCATGACAACATGGAAACAAAACTCTAAAGTTAACCATATCCCTCCCCATTCAACTACATCTTTTCCCCGCACATAGTTGAACTTGATGGATATACAGTATATCTTTTTTCCATCATACCTGGTAATTAACCCACATCTGTTACTAAATTACTTGGAAATAGAAATAAAACTTTCTACCACTAAGGCACTTCTCCACTACTTTCAAATAATAGGATGGTGGCACTTCAGTATGTTGTGTTAATGCAGTAATAGATTTTTTTTTAATCTGGATCACTGCATACTGACATGGTTTGAATGGATTAACATATTTTATATATGTTTTAAACAGGTTCTTGACAGTTGCATACATAAGTTTACATTTTTCCAGTAGACACAGATTTTATACAGAATTTCTCTCATTTTTGTTCCTTTATGTGGTTTGTCCCAGAATGTATGTGATGATTGACTTTTTAAAATAAAATATTGTTCATACAGTTGTTCAGGGCTCCTTACACGGATACTTTGTGTGTGGTGCACATAATTCATTCTGTTCCATGTTGACTGGCACTCTCTTTGTTAGAGACTGGACAATGTGCAATAATTTCTTTTAAGTAATAAATGTCATTTATACCGCACATCAAACTCTGTAAACACAGAGCCCCATAAAAAGGTGGGGTGGCGTGCTGCAGAGTAAGAATACTTTAAACAATAGTAGCTTATTTTTTATCACTTAACAAAAAGCAAAGTGAATAAACGAATGAGAATCTATAACAAATCTATATTTGACCACCCTTTGTCTTTGGAGTTCTGGCAGTGACGATAGCTTCACCAGGGCACGGATAAAATGCGCTGCAGAGTGGAAACATCTCTTAGTACCCTTACTATCGATACAAATATATACAGATTTCAGGATATTATCAATAGGCCTTATAGCATTGCTATTCTTAACATAAGAGCTATTTATTGTCTTTATTAGCAGTATTTCAGCTAGTGGATATGTGCAAAAGATGTGCTTAATGGAAAAATTCACAGGTTGCTGCTGATGGAGCTGGTACTGCTCCTACCCCCCCACCTTCCCCCCAGCAGCCCGGCAGAGTTGAGGGCGAAAAACCCCCCCGTTCAGACCTGTCAAGGGGGGGAGATGCACCAATAGCGCGGCCACTGATACGGAGGATTTCCTTATAAAATTTTTTGGGTTTGTCCCCCCTCTCAGCAGTAAAAAGGCTCCCATTTTGGACCGGGAGCAGGGTCCCAAAAAAAGGGGGAGACCCGAATCTTCTCTGCCGGTGCTGACTTTCGGCTCCACTAGCCAGGGAAATTTTCCTGCTGCGGGCCATCTGCACAAAACTCTGGGGCTCCTGCCTCCATCTCCATGTTTTTAAATGCCCCGGTGCTTAGGGGGCACCTGCCCCCTCTTCCTCATTCCATCCACCTCCTCCAGCTGCTCCTGCTCTCCTCTCTTGTCACCCGGTAGAAAATCCACCCATTTCACCCCAAAAATGCTTTGCTCCAATGTCCTCCCCCTCCTCCTCCTTCCATTTCGCCCCACCGGGGTCATGTGGGGCGAGATTTTAGTGCCACGTTCCAGTCCCCCGCCAGACGGATTTTTCAGCATTGTTTCCCGGACATGAAGCAGTGGAAAGCGTTATTATCCTAGTCCTGGCGACTGACAAATAAGTGGCCCCCCCTCGAATGGCCTCAACAAAAAGCAGGGGGTCACGCATGAGCGCCCCTGGCTGACATCAAATTTTCCGGGGAGTACTCCTGTCCGCCTGGATCACAAAAAATCGTTAATGGGCCCTTTTTGTTAACAGTCGGTCCAACATGTGCAGGTGGAAATTCCAACGGGGGGAAAAAATGCTTTATCGGGAGTGTTTTTGGGGGAAATTGGCCCCGGTTTTCTGGTGAACTCGGGGGGGTTTTGGTTCCTGGGTTTGTGGGAAATTGGATGAAGTGCATGCACATTTTCCTGGCCTTTTCAAAATTCTTTGAAGATCAGGGGAAGACTTCGGGAAAACCTTTTCACAACCGGGTTTGAACACATGCCCCCTTGCAGGGCCCCAAGGGGACCACCCCCTCCTTGGGGGCAGCGGGGAAAACCCATGTTATTTCCCTTTTGTCTTTTCCCAGGGTTTCGATTTGCAGTTTGGGTACAGAAAAAGGGCCAAAACATAATTTTTTGCTGAAAGACCGGAGCATTTCCTCCCCTGTGTGACTTCTTTTCCCGAGGCAGGCCAGGTGTAAAAAGGGGGCGGGGACACCGCTGGGCTCTACACATTTTTTTTTTTGATGGAGCAAAACCCTTTTTGGGGGCTGAGAGGGGTGGGGGGGTGGTGGAGGAGGAGGAGGGGGGAAAAATTGGCACAGGAGCCGCGTTTAAACCCAAAAGGGGGGAATGCGCCGTCCCCTTGCCAAGTTGTTGGTGTCCCTAGGCGGGGGAAGCACTTCCCCCAAGGGGCCGCTCCCCTTTGCACCTTGGAAAAAACCCGATAAGCTCAAGGTTTGGCCCCACTTTCTGTTCTACTTATTTTTTAAAAGTGCTGGGGTACTCCCTTTTTGGAAAAAAAATTACGGTTTGGGGGGGAATTTCTCCATCTGGGCCCCCGGCCCCAACCCATTAGTTCTTGAAGGGTTTGCAGAGTCCCCCATTTGGAAAGGGGGGGGACTGCAGTCCAACAATTTGGGGACAGGAGCACGGTGAGCGGGTTTGCCCTTGGGGAGGGTTTGGGGACCCCATACTTTTGTCTTTTGTAATCCCCCTCATGAACGACTGCTGGGCCATGAGTAGCGGGGAGCAGGAGCATCTGGACCGGGGAGATGTTGTAAAAGAAAAAAAAAGCCCCCTTTGCAGAGGTGGTGGACCCTTTGGGAAGGGTTTTTGCAAGGGGCCACGCGTCCCCACTGGGCGCTTTTTTTGCGGCTGTTTTGCTGCGGCGGCGGGATGGACCCACCACTCTGGAAAAAAGTTTCTCCCAGGAACCAGATGGGGACGCTGAAAGTGTTGACGAAAGGGCCGTGGGTTTCCCCAAACTTTAAAGCCCCCGGGCCCACGTTTTCCTTTTGCCCAAAGAATTCTAAATATACCCATATTGGTTCCCCCGGTGCCACCCCCGGAGTATCGATTTTCCGCCAACCCTCTGCACTGGTAAATACTTTCGCCCTGTTTTCGTTTGGCCCCTGTCCGGGCTACTTTTTTGGGGCCCGGGGCGAAGGGGTTTTTACGCCGGGGGCCGCTTGGCTCCCGACCTCCCATGCTTTTCCCTGTGACTCAGGGGCCACACAACCCACTTGCTGGCTGTGCGCGGGCCTGAGGGGCAAGTAAACCCCCTCTTCTCCTGACGATGATGAACCCCTTTGTTTCCCCCGGGTTTTCCCAAGTGCGGTCGGTTTAAATCACCCATCTTTTTTTGTTTTTTCATTTCACTGCTGCCTCACCCCACCGGTTTTGGGTATGCAGAGGCTGACCCCTCACAACATGCCCCTTCTGCCCCCTTTTCCACATCTATACATTGCCCCCTTTTACTGCAAAAAGGGAGGGGTTTATTGGCCCCAAAATTTTTCGATGGCCAATTTAGCTGCTGATCCCTCTCATTTTTTTTACCCCTCGTATATAGTGGCGCTGAGCCCAGGACCCCATATTTGATCTCGGGCTGGGGGAAACCGGATGGGGACAGGGGGCGGTTGAGGCAGGGGGGGGGCCGTAAACCCGCCCCCGGGCCATCCCAACTAAGGGTTGTGTCTGACGACCCACACGCTTTGGCTGGGGTTGTAGATTTTCATCTGGGAGGAAGTGGATGCCTAGTAAACCCAATAAAAGAACCCTGGGTTGCTATTCAGCACACGGCGCCCAAAATGACAGTGAGTTTGGGGCCCCTCACCAAAGTAAACCCCTGTTTGCGACGCCCCCTTGCTTTTTGCTGCGCCCTGGGCCTGCTCCGGGGAATTTTTTTGGCCACTGCCACTCCCCAGGTGAAGACCCTGACCTTCTTTTTTGCCATACTGTTTGTTCTAAAATGAAACAGACATTTTTTGAGGGAAGTTATTGTAAAGGGATAAATAAAAACCCCCCTGTATTTGACTCCAAATGAACCCATGAAAAGTTGTGAAACCCCTTGGTTATAAATTGTGCTAAAACCAAAGGTCCCGGGAAAAAAATTGACTTGTATTTTGCTGTTTAAAAAAATCTGTGTTTTTTTACTGAATATAAAAGAAAAACTGTTTTAAATTTAAACCCTTTTCGGATATGAATTTTGCTACAAAATTTTCTATGTGGCGGGGGAAAAACAAAGTTTTCTTTTACTGAGTACAACTGAAAAAATTTACTTATTTAAACCCCTTGGATGAAAATTTGCGCAAAAGAAATTGAACAACAAAAAACTAAAAAGTTTGTAGCGTGTTACAAGGGGCTGTTTTTTTCGTACACAACAAGAAAAAAAAACTTGAAAAAAAACCCTTCGCTTGTGAATTATGCAAAAGGAAAAAAAATGTTTTTTCGGCGGTAAAAAAGACGGTTTCTTTTGGGTCCCCAACAACAGCAGAAAAGTTTAATTTAAACCCCGGGGCTGTAAATTGCCCCAAAAGAATTGAGCAGCCAAAAAACTCCAGCTTTGTAGGTTTTTTACAATGGCGTGTTTTTTTCGCTACCAACAAGAAAAAAAAATTTTTTAAATTTAACCCTTGTTGTGAATTTGCTACAGGCAAAATGTCTTTTTTGGGGCCGGTAAAAAAGGGAAAAGTTTCTTTTAGTCCCCAAAACAGCAGAACAAGGGTTTAAATTTAAACCCCTTTGGTTTGAAAAATTGCGAAAAATTTTTTGAGCACCCAAAACAAACCAGCTTTGTAGCGTGTTACAATGGCGTGTATTTTACGGTACACAGCAAGAAAAAAAACTTTTTTTTTAAACCCTTCGGTTAAAAATTTATGTACAGGAAAAAATGCCCTTTTTCGGGGGGTAAAAAAGACGGTTTTTTTTAGTCCCCCAAAACAGCAAAACAAGTTTAAATTTAAACCCCCTGGATGTAAATTGCGCAAAAGTTTGGCACCCAAAAACTACCAGTTTTTGTAGGGGGTTTTAAAATTGGGTGTTTTTACGGTACACAGCCCAAGAAAAAAAACTTGAAATTTAAACCCTTCGGTTTGGGGAATTTTATGTAAAGGCAAAATGTCTTTTTCGGCGGTAAAAAAAGACTTTTTTCTTTTAGTCACCACAACGCAGAACAAGCTTAATTAACCCAGGCTGAAAATTGGGCGCAAAAAAAATTGAGCACCCAAAACTACCAGTTTTGTAGCGTGTTAAAATTTGGGTGTATTTTCGGAAACAAAGCAAGAGAAAAATTGAAATTTTAACCCCCTTCGTTTGGGTAAATTTTTTGAAAAGGGAAAATGTTTTTTTTTTTGGCCGGTAAAAGGGACGTTTTTTTTTAGTCCCCAAAACAGCAGAACAAGGCTTTTTAAACCCCCTGGATGAAAATTGCGCAAAATTTTTGGAAACCCAAAAAAAACTACCAGCTTTGTAGGTGTTAAAAATGGCGTGTATTTTAGGGTTTTAACAGAAAAGAAAAAAATTGAAATTACCTTTGGTTGTGATTTGCTACGGGCCCAAAATGTCTTTTTCGGCGGTTTTGAAAAAGAAAGTTTCTTTTAGTCACCAGCGCGAAAAAGTTTAAATTTAAACCCGGGGTTTGTAAATTCCCGCAAAAAAAATTGGGGCCCCAAAAAAATGAAGTGGTTTTTTGTATTGAAAAAAACGCTGTTTTTTTAAAATTGGGTTTTACAACAGGAAAAAGGCTTAGATCACCCTTGGATATTCAAGGTGCTCGGGAGCAGTTTAGCTTTTTAAAAATGTATTCCCAGTGCACTGGACGCACACGGGTTCGGGACCCAAACCCCCACAAAATCAGAAAATAGAACGTTAAAATGAGCCCTCTGAGACAAGGGGGGGCCCCCCCAAAAAATTCGTTTTTTGTTTTAAAAATTTTTAATTCTTTATTTTGTATAAAAAAAAAAACAGTTGGAAATTTTATATTTTTTTTTCCTTTTTTTAATAAAATAATTTTTTTTATTTAATTAAATAAAAATTTTTTAATTTTTTCCCCTTTTTAAAATTAATTTTAAAATTTTACCAAAAAATTTTAAAAAAAAAAAAAATTTTTAAATTTTTTTTTTTAAAATTTTTTTTGTTTTTAACCCCATTATTTTTTAATTAAAAACTTTATTTTTTGGGGCCATAAAAGTCTCTTTTTTTGGTGATTAAATTGTATTGCTGTATTGCTTTTGTACAACTCCTTATTCACATACACACTTGAGCGACATGTATGAAACTTGGAGTATGAAACATTACAGCCACAAACTTAAATGTATTTTATTGATATTTTATGTGATGGGGCCCCAAAAATTTAAGTGTTTAAAATTAAAAAAGAAAATTTTAGGTTTTTTCCAAATTTTTTTTCAAATTAAGAAAATGAAAAAATGTCTTTTACTTTTTAGGACCACTTTTAACTGCAATGCAGCTGCGTTTGTTTGAGGATGGTTTTTTTAACCGTTTGGCCCCCTCTAGAAAGGTTTGGGGAAATTTTTTTTTTGAAAAATTTTTCTTTGCAAAAAAAAATCTTGCTTTAGTCAAATTGGTGTCAAAAAATTTTTTGAAAAAGCCCAAATTTCAGGGGCCGCCCCCAGATTTCAATGGATTTAAGTCTGGAATTTGAATGGACCCTTTTAACACATTTAATATGCTTTGATGTAAACCCTTCCCTTGTTGCTTTTTTTCTGTATGTTTTTAAAAAAACCCTTTCCCACATTTTTGTTTCTCATATGGGAAAAATCGGGTAGGGGTTTTCCCCAAATTGCCCTATGAGTTTCGTTTAAGGCGTTTTTGCGCGTCACAAGGGGGATTGAGGGAAGATCGCGGCAGAAAAAAAGCGGTATATTACCGCTGGTTTTATGCCGCATTCCCCACAGGGAGGGGTGTCCCGGGCCGCGGGGGATTAAACCCCCCCCTTTTTCGCGACATCGTTTTGGGGGGACACGCGGGGGGGGCGGCAGGGTGAGTCTGTGCCCCGAATTTTCGGGCCAGTAACCCGGGGCTGAGCGCCGGGGACTTTAATCTCCTACCCCGACAGGGGGCGCTGAATGACAGCATCGGGTTGTTGGTGTTTTCACGATGCCCCCAATTTATTGTGGGCAGCGTGACAGAAGTTTGCCCTGGAGGGCCAGGGATTTCAGCTTAAAAATGGGTTTTCTGCTCCCATTGCATGAATGATTGACGATTGTTCATGCAATTCCCCCCCGGGGGAAAAATGTAAAAAATATGGGAAAAGTTTAAAAAAAAAAGGGGTAAAAAAATAAAAACAAACACAAAAAAATTTAAAAAAAAACACCCCTAAAATCGCCCTTTTCCCCCTTTTCCCAAAAGCCAATCGCCCTAAAAAAATCAAAAATAAAAATTAAAAAAAACCCATATTTTTATCGCGGGGGCGTTTGCGAAACCCAAACCCATAAATCGGGCTGTTAAAATTTAAACCCCTACGGTTTAACGCCCTTTAAAAAAAAAAAAAAAAACAGTCCCGAATAGCGATTTTTGTTCATCCCGCAAACACATAAAAAAGGAGAAAAAAATAATCAAAAATCATATCAACATCAAAGTGATGCCAATTAAAAAGTTTAGTTCATTCCGCCAAAAAAAAAAATCCCCTTTCAAAAAATCTGTTTTACGGAAAAAATTAAAAAGTTCCTGGCTTTAGAAAAAAAAGCGTGCATAAATATTGTTTTAACAAATTAAAAAAACTTTTTTTTTTAAAAAAAATTGTGCTTTCAAAAAAAAAAAACTACATAAATTGGGTATCCCGTAATCGTTTTCAAACCCCCAGAGGGAAAATAAATTTTTTAAAGGATCTGCACAGTGAAAGTATTAAAAAAAAAAAATAAAATTTTCCTGCTTGGATTTCAGTTTTTTTTTCACCCCCCCTTCCAAAAAACCCGATTTTTAAAAATGACTTAAAAATCTTGTCCCCCAAAAAAATTTCCAATAAAAACCGTAAAATCCCTCCCGCAAAAAAAAGTCCCTATACGCTCCATAAAAAGAAAAAAAAAAAAAGTTATGCCTTCAGACTGCGTTGATGCAAAAAAGTGTTTTTTCCTTTTTAAATAAATGGGGTTTTTATTGTGTTAAAAACAGTAAAACATTAAACAAATTTAAAAAATGGGGTATTGCTGTAATTTGTATTTAAATGTAGTAAAAAAATAACATGTATTTTTACCCCAAAAGTGACCCCTGTAAAAAAAAAAAAAAAAACACTACCAGGATTGCTGTTTTTTCTACAAAAGCTTCACAAAAACCTTAATTTAAAAAGTGATCAAAAACAAACATATGCCCCCCGTTTTGGTTTTCAATAAAAAAAAATCCAAAATCATCTGTAAAAAAAAAGCCCACAAGCAGCTCCCTTGCAAAAAATTAAGAAAGCTATGGGTGTTTTTTGAATACGACAAATTAAAAACGCCCAAATTTTTTTTAAAAATCGCTTTTATTGGGTAAAAATAATTTAAAAAATAAAAAAAATTTATTAAAAATTTTTTTCATTGTTATTGTACCCACCCCCATTTTTTAAAGTTATTTCCCCTCATTTATCCGTATGGCGGGGAAAACCCGTAAAAATGGGGCCCAAAAAAAAATGGCGGAAATTTCGTTTCCCCCCCCATTTCCCTTGGGGCCCCAAGGGTTTAAAAAAAACACAGAAACCCGGGGCGCCCCAAAATTTCAAAATACACCCTTAGGTGAGATCCCTGGGGGGTTTTTTGAATCCAAAATGGGAAAATTTTTTGGAAAGATTTCATGTTTTAGTACTTTTTGGGGGGTTTTGGGATGCGGGGTTTTGGCCCCCTTTTTCTGGGGCCAAAAACCAAAATGCAATTTTTTTGTGGGGGGCAGTTTTACAAAATGGGGGAGGGTTTGTTGGGGGGGGGGGGGGGGAATTGGGGGGGGGTTTCGGGGGGGGAAAAATTTTGGGGGGGGGGGTTTTTTTTTCCAAGGGGGGGGGGGTTTTTGGGGGGAAAAATTTTTTTAGGGGGGGGGTTTTTGGATTTATTGGGGGGGGAAAAAATTTTTTTTTTTTTTTTTTTTTTGGGGCGGGTTTTTTTTGGGGGGGGCCTTTGGGGGGGGTTTTTTTTTTTTTTCCTACAACCTGGGTTTTGTGGGGGTGTTTTTTTTTTTTTTAGGGGTTTTTTTTGGTGGGTTTTTTTGGGGCCGGGGGTTGGGGAAATTTTTAAAGGTTTTTTTTTTGGGGTTTTTTTGGAAAAATTTTTTGGGGTTCCGGGGGTTTTTTTTCTTTTTTTTTGGGGTTTTTTGGTTTTTTAGAAAAATGGGGGGGGGGGAGGGCCACTTTTTGGGGGGGGTTTTTTGGAAACGGGTTTTTTTTTTTTTGGGGAAATTTTTTTTTTTGCTTTTTTTTTTAATTTTTTTTTTTTTTTCTTTTTTTTTTCTTTTTTTTTTTTTTCTTTCCGGGTTTTTTTTTTTTTGAAATTTTTTTCTATTTGATTTAATTTCCTTTTTCCCTTATTTTTAATTTTTTTTAAATTTTTTTTTTTATTTTTTTTTTTTTTTTTTTGGGTTTTTTTTTTTTTTTCTTTTTTTTTTTGTTTTATTTTTTTTTCCTTTTTTTTTACCCTTTTCCCCCCAAAAAGGCCCCAAAAAAAGTTTCCCCCCCTTAGGGGGCTGGAAATTTTTGGTTCCCCCAAAAAATTTGGGTTTTTTCCCCAAATTTTTTTTGAAAAAAAATTTGAAAATAATTTTAAAAAATTTATAAAGTTTTTTTTTGGGTAAAAAAAAAAAAAAAAAAAAAAAGGGGGGCCAATTTTTTTAAAAAATTGGGGGGCCCAAACCCAAGGCCCAAAAGAAAATAAAAAGGAAAATGTAGGGGATTCCCCATTTTTTTTTGGAAAAATTTAATAGGGGTATTGGGGGATTTAAAAGGCCCGAAAATTTTTAAGTTTTGAAATTTTAAATTTTTCAAAATTTTAACATTAAAAATTTAAAAAAATTTTTTTCACCCCCAAATTTAAAAACCCCAAAAAAAATTTTTTTTGGGAAAAAAAATTTCTTTTTACTTTTTTTAAAAAGGCAACAATGTGTTAAAGGAAGGCCAAAAAAATTTTCCCTTTTAAATTCACAAAAAAGGGTAAGGGTTTTAAAGCCTCCCCCCAAAGGGTTTTTTTGGAAAGTTTTGTTTTAAAAAAGGTTTAAATTTTCCTTTTTTACAAATTTTTTTTAAGGGACAAATTTTACGGAAAATTTTCCAAAAAAAAATGGGGGAAAAGGGGTCTGTCAGAGAGGCCAAAACGGGTTCCCGGGGGTAAGGGGGTTTAAAGGGGGGGTTTTTTCCTGCCCGGGAAAGGGGATCCAATGCCCCAGTCTAAGTCTTTTGCCGTTAACAGGTTTTTCTTCAAGGATTCCCCTGTACTTAGTTTTATTTCTGTTTCTTCCTTCAATTTGGAAAGCTTCCCAGCCCCTTAAAAAGCAAATTTTTCCCCCAGATGGGGTTCCCCCCCCATTTTTTCCATGGGGGAAAAATTTTGTTTTTGAGGGTTATGGCATTTGTTGACTTTCCTTAAAACTTTGGGGTCACATGTATGAAAACTTTTCCAGGTCTGGGGACTTTCTTTTTTGCCTATAGCAACCTACCCCCCCAAGGCCCCCCTTTCTTTTTATATAGAGTCTGCAAAAATTTAAAGGGGGGGAACTCGTTTTTGGGTTTGGGTTATGGGAAATTAAAAAAAAGTCTTAGCCCTTAGAATTTTCGTACATGCCCCCTTTTAGTGTTAGTTTTTAGGAAAAAAAAAGTTAATTTTATGTCCAATCTAAAACGGGGGCACGTTCTTCCACATGCTTTGTGTCTCCAATAGCTTTTTAAATCTCCCAAACGGGACTTCTTATGGCTTGGTTTAAAAAAAAGGCTTTTTTCGTTCCTCTCTTTCATAATGTCAGATGTATGGAGTACATGACTAATAGTTGTGCTGTGGACAGATTCTTCCACTTGAGCTGTGGATATCTGTCACTCCTCAAGTGTAACCCTGGGCATCTTGAATGCTTCTTTAATTAGTGTTCTCCTTTTCCCGGGCTGTTGTTTAGGTGTATTTGTCATGGGCTTTTAGGTTAAACAGTTGTGCCTTTCTCCCCCCAATTTTGGATGTGGTTTTAAAAGTGGCCCCCACTTTTTTTAAAAACCCAACCCTGCAATCACTTTGCCAAAAACTTTATCCCTAAAGCAATTGGTGTGTTCTTTGGTTTTTATGATGGGGTTTTTCACTAATTTTCTTGAAAAACCTCTGAGGTCTTCCCCAAAAAAGCCATGGGTTATGCTGGAAATAAATTACATGGGAAATTTTACTTTATTTACAAATTTTGGTGATTTCTAAAGAAATTGGTAATACTGGATTTTATTTGGGGGGTATCAAAATTACACGATGAATTATTTATCAGGGGGGTTCCTTTCCTTTAAAATTTTTTTTAATTTTGCAAACATTTGAAAAAAGAAAGTTTTGTCTTCTTTAAATTTTTTACAAAAAATTGAAAAATAAAATATCAAAGTTGTGGTGTTTTTTTTTAAAATTTTGGAAAATTTTGGAGGGGTATGAATACTGCAACTTTTGAGCTGTTTTATGCCAAGCTAGCCAAAGTTTAAATAGGTGGGGTTTGGAAAAGAGGTACGGTCTTGTACTATCTGACAAATTTTTAAAGGGTTTTGGGTCCCAAAAAGGAGCACCCTTTTAAAGCCATTGATTCTATTCTGGGTTTCCCTTTGTGGCTTAGTTTTTTTTAAGCCCAGATGCATGAAAAAAATTGTAAAATTTATTAAGCCTTTTACCCCTTTCCCAAAAAATTTTTTTTTTAATGAAAGTTAGGAGTTTTTAACCTTGCAATGCAGTTTGGGTTTTTTTTTTTCTTACTATAAAAAAATTGTAGATAATTTTTAAAAAAGGTAATTGGGGTTTTGGGAAAAAATTTTTTAAAAAATTTAAAAATTTAAATTCTAATTTTATTTATTTTTTTTTTAATTGTGTGCCAAAAGGTACTTGTGTCCCATTTTAAAAAAAATAATTGCACTTTTGAATCTTATGTACCCAAAATTTTCTAAAAGATGCATTGAAGACTTAAAGGGGTTGTCTCTTTCATTGTTTTTCATTTAAACCTCTGTCCTGTTTTTTTGGGAAATTCGGGGTGTGTTTACTGGCTTCCACTAGGCGCGTAGAAGCCGGGTCTTTTTAGTATAGCAACCAGGGGCTGGAAGGGCCTTTTAGGATAGATCAAAAAAGGTCTGTAGCTATAGTGCCTGGGGGAGCTGATTTCAGCCCTTTTCAGAGGGGTATCTAGGAATAGGTTTGGACAATGTTAAAGGACACAGTTTGGAAAGTACTTGTTTTTGCAAAAATCTTTAAAAAAAAAAAAGCAATCTTTGTAGTGAGACAAACCCCCCAATTAAATTTTCCCCCCATTGTCAGAAGAATACAAGCAGGAATAATGTAGTTAACTTGAGTTGGAGGTTTCAGTGTGGATTCAATGCTGAGTATGCCTAAGAAGAAAAAGACTTCCTTTTTTTTCCCGCAGCGGGATTTCAAATCTAAGTCAAAAAAAATCCTATTGTATGTCTAAAATGGGTTTTTTCCCATTAAAAGTAAGGGACATGGTTTCTTTATTTTCCAATCGGGTTTTTCTAAGAGATTCCACGGAGTAGCTTGAAATCCTTTGGGAAAAAACGTTGTTTTCAACACAGCCTATGTCATTAGACTGACAATTAAGAAAGCCCAAATGTATCGCATGGTATGTATGATAAATCTTTTGTCTTTAAACCTAATGACCCAGTACGTCCCGGGGCCCCCCCCCCCTAAGGGGTTTGCAGGGGGACCCCCCGGGGACCCCCCCGCCCAGCCGCAACACCGCCAGTCAGCGCGGGGGAGGCGGCCCGCTGCGTGTTTAACCGTAGACCCCGCAGCAAATGGCGCGGCGTCTGAAATGAATGACACTTGTTGGCGCAACCGTCGTTAGGGTCATCGGCACCACCGCAGCATAGCTGAAAGCGATCGACGGCCGGACACGGCAATGGGACCCTTGTAAACGCTCCCGCCCTCCCCTGCCCCGGTCTTCGGCCCGGAAGTGGGGAAACCCTCTTTTTACACCCAAAAACATGCCTTTGCAATGCATTAGGCTGTATTAACAAACCCCCTAGTGGTCAAGCACCCTGGGAGACTCAATGTTACAGTGAAAATAAATAAAAAAATAAAGTTTTAAAATACAAAAAAAAATTTTAAAGTTAAATCACCCCCCCTTTCCCCCTTTTACAAAAAACAATCTTAAAAAATAAAAAAGTTACAATATTTTTGGGTTTAGCCGAAAAAGCCCATCTATAAAAAAAATAAATCATTTTTCCCGTACGTGAACACCGTAGAAAAAAAAAATTCCAAAGCCAAATTGTGTTTTTTTGGGCATTTTACGTCACTCAAAAAATGGAATTAAAAAGATCAAAAAAAATTGCATGCATTCCCAAAATTTCTAGCGTAATAAGTACACTTCAGCCCGCAACAAATGCACCATCAAAACGTCCGTAGGTGTTAGTACAAAAAATTATTGGTCCACAAAAAGGCTTCGCTGCGCAAAAATTTTAAAAAAAAGAAAAAAGTTTTGGGAATTTTTTTTTTGGTACCAAAACATAACGCAAACCCCACTGTTTGGTATTGCCGGATGCCTAACAAACTGTAGAATACAGATAATGCATTATATTTACCAAAGATTGAATGCCGTAAAAGAAAAACACCCGCAAACATGGCGAAAATATGTTTTTTTTCACAATTTGTCCCACTTGGAATATTTTTGCGGTTTTCCAGTTTATTTATAGTTCAGTGAATAAAACAATTAGAAAGTACATTTTGTCCCCCAAAAAAAATCTCTTTTTGTTTTAATTTAAAAAAAAAAAGTTATGGGCTCTGGAAGGGGGAGGGAAAAAAAGAAGGCCCAAAACAACAAAAAAAGCCGGGGCCTTAAAGGGGTTAAAAAATGTCTAAAATTTACCACCCATTCGTCAACCTTGTGTATGGGGGGACATGTATGAAATTGCCTGTGAGACAAAAAAACTGTTGTAGGCCATGCCGGACATATTAATAAGAGGATTTGCACAAAAAAATGGGTGCATGTCAAACATTCTCACCAATTCTTGGGGGGGGGGGGTTTTCAGCCATTTAAAAAATTGAATATTTTGAATGTGTCTTGCTGGGTTGGACAAAAACAGTGCATTAATCCATGCCATTTTCAAAGGGGCGAGGCTGAGACAAAATTTTACACAGACTTTTTAAGACATTTTTGATGCATAAATGCATTCCTTGGGGATTTATAAAGTGCTGTGGACACTTTTATAATCGTTGAATGTACAAGCTAAAGAATGTATATGTCTAGTCTGAGAAGTTACATAGTTACTAGTTTGTCCTCCCGTTCAGCCATTTATAAATTTGCTAAGTGTTAAAGTGTTGATCCGAGGGAAAGGGAAAAAAACCCATGAGGTAGAGCCCAAATTGACTTCATATTAGGGAAAAAATTCCTTCCTGACTAATCTGGCAATCGGAATAAATCCCGGTCAACGACCCCCCTCTGAATCCTGTACTATATTGTTATATTATTACATCTAGGGAAAGTTCCCGACCCTTCTCCCGAATCCAGGTACTTTAACTTGTTATTTATTACATTAGAAATGTAACCAGCCCCCTTTTTCGGAAACCTGTCACTATATTTTTATGTTATCACACTCCCGAAAAAGACCCCAAACCCTTCTTTAACTTGTTGTAATTCACCTGACAATTTCCTTGGCAAAAAGTTCCACCCCCCGA
>JAODAL010051958.1:0-26321 GCA_025379985.1 Phyllomedusa bahiana
AAACCTTTAAACCCCACCAGTTTTTCCCAAGTGAAGTAAATTGGTCCGAACTTAGGGAGGGGCAAGCGCTACCCAGGTTTGGTTTTCTGAGGAAGGCTGGATGTTACTCAATTTCCGCATTTTGTTCAGCACGATGTTTTCGTTGCTGCGTATAAGGGCATTTTTTACCGTGTAAATAGATGACGGACGCCAGCCTGGGCTCTCACAGCCCCCACTGTAACTCGGCCTGGCAGCTAAAACCTGCGTGTTAATAGATGGACAGACGCTAGCTGGGCTTCACCACACCCACTGTAAGTCTGGCCCTGGAAAGCTGGACCTCTGTTTTAATAAATACAGATGCTACCCTGGGCTCCCCACCGCACCCACTGTAAGTTGGCCCTGGCAGCTGGACCTCCTTGTTAACAGATGGCGGGACGGCAGAAAGCATTAGTCTCACCGTTAGGGTCAATCAGGAGAGTTTAAAAAATTTCTCAAAAAAAATCAGATTTTGAAAAGGTGATTTCTGTGAGATTAAGTAGTGTCAAAAAGGGTCCCAGGTGGACAAAAATTTGCCCCAATTTGAGGCTTAAAATTTTCTGGGGCTGGAGTCCTATGGGGTCGCTTTAATTTGATCTCCAGGGGAGTCTGTCCCTAATCCCCTGAAGAAGGTTTTTGGGGAAAAATGAAAACCATTAAATTTGATTGGCTGAATCACTCTCAGAAGCCAGGAGGGCAAATGTCTTCTAAAACTAAGAAGTGTTTTGGGGGATGATTTAGGACATTTTTGTTACTATGGGGTGTGCGGCGAATTAACAATTTCACAACGTGTATTATAAATACCTTTTAAAAACTGCAGGGAGGGGTGTATGTTGTATGTTTTTAAACACTTGAAAAAAAAGCAAAATGATAATAATGTTAAATATATAAATAAAACTTCCCCAAATTTAAATTAAAGTAAACAAATGTCAGTTACCAAAAAATATACTAAGTGACAGTCACTGTACAAAATAGCATAGTGCCACTTTGTGATCTGTGGGTCTGTCATGGCGGCCGCGGGCCCCCCTGCCCCTGCGGCCGTTTCCCGCCCTGCCAGGGCCGCGGCGCGGGCCATGCGGTCACCCCCGGCCACCCACGTCCCCACGCGGCTCGCTTACCTGGCCCCGCTCCCGGGGAACGCCGCTCCTGTCCTTTTCCCGGGGTGTGCGCATGCGCCCCCCCTAGCGCGCGCGACGGCTGGTTTAAATTTAAAGGGCCAGTGTCCGGTAATTGGCTTATTGCCGGGCGCTGGTCCTATATAATGTATCAGCCCCGGCACCTGTTGCCAGTTTGTTGGTGTGCTTAGTGAGAGTTTGGGTGTCCTTGTGTCCGTATTGCTTATCCGGTGTACCAGTCCGTTCCGCTACGTTTCCTGACCTTGCCTGTTGCCGCCTGCCTTTGACCCTCTGTCCGTCTCTGACCACGAACCTCTGCCGCCTGCCCTGACCTTCTGCCTGTTCCTGACTACGCCTTTGGATTACGATTCTGTACCACGCAGTACCGGCCGCCACCGCAAGCAAGTCACGTCAGGGGTAACGACCTGGTAGCCTCACGCCGCAGCAAGTCCATCCCGCTTTGCGGCGGGCTCTGGTGAAAACCGGGGGCTACTTAGACTCCGTTCCCTGGCGTGGCTTAACTACCATCGCTTGCGGTGGTCCAGCGGATCCACCGAACCGTTACAGGGTCAAACAGGTTTAGGGGTCATGCTGTGGCCCAGGACAGGTATAGTCTATGTCCAGTGAAACTAAAATGGTTGTTGAAAGACTCCTTTTTCCAGCACTTTTTAATTGTGGGGTCATGCAGGTTTGGGGCTCATGCTGTGGCCCAGGACAGGTATAGTCAATGTCCAGTGAAACTAAAAGGGTGGTTGAAAGACTCCTATTTCCGACACTTTTTAATCTGTGGGTCAGACAGGTTTAATGGTCATACTGCGGTCTAGGACAGGTATAGTCAATGTCCAGTTCAACTAAAATGGTGGTTCAAAGACTCCTTTTCCCAGCACTTTTTAATCTGTGGGTCAGACAGGTTTAATGGTCATACTGCGGAACAGGACAGATATAGTTAATGTCCAGTTCAACTAAAATGGTGGTTGAAAGACTCCTTTTTCCGGCACTTTTTAATCTGGGGTCATGCAGGTTTGGGGCTCATGCTGCGTTCCAGGACAGGAATATTCAATGTCCAGTTCAAGTAAAATGATGGTTCAAATCATACTGGCTTCTGGCACTTTTTAATTTGTGGGTCATGAAGGTTTAAGGGTCATGCTTTGGTGCAAGACAGGGATAGTGAATGGTCTGTGATTTTTTTTCTGTGGCTTTTATAACCTAAGTGTGTTGCCTAAGATGTAGCACGTATCCATTTGACTGTTGTGGATGTTAATTCCAGCTTCTCCACCCCTCTTTGGGTGTAAGAATTAAGGTATTGTTCCTCTCCCATAGACTTTAATTGTCATCGGCGATAATCTATTATTGACTATTCGATATCTTATTGATAATTGCCGATATCGACTATCGACCCGATGACGATAGTCAACGTAATCGCTCATCACTAGTAAAGAAGTTCTCCAGTCCCATTGTGTTCTGACATTTGTCAGGATATGCTTAAACATATTATTGTCCTCATGGCAAGGGTTTTCAGTTGGATTTAAAGACGGTTTTTGAAAACCGTCTGTAAACTGACTGTCAACCTTTTACATTGATTTAAATAAAAAACCCCCACCCCCCCCCCCCCCTCATCAGTCCACCTGCACTTTTTTCCCTTGGATGTTTTTTTACATCAAAGAGGGTAACCAAAACCCTTTAGAACAGGGTCATTCTTCCCCCCCATTTTTGGGGGCAGAACATAAAACACTTTGGGTTTGGCGAAGGGGGGGCTTGAATCTGAAAACTGTGGACAAAATCCGTCCCCCTACTTTTTTAAAAAAAAACAAAATACCGTAAAGGGGAAAACCAAACCCGGTTTTTTTTTTTCCTTTGTGTGTGAACCCCCCTAAGGGTTTTTTTCACACGCGGGCCGCAAAATTCAAAAGCGCTGACAGATAGCTACCATTGACCTCCATTTATGCGCCGGGAAGAAGTGACATGTCAATTCTTTTCCCTGGTGCATATTGCATGGCGGAGAAAACATCAGTTAATTATATGTCACAATGAGGGTTTTTTAAAATTTAAACCGTTTTTTGCGGGGCGTTTTTGGGGGCGTTTTGAAAGGGAAATTAGCCAAAAATTACCCCTGTAAATACTTTGTGTGAACATACCTTAAGATCTCTGGGTCTGATCTCAAGGGTTCTTCCTGACGATGAAAATTAAAAAAAAAATTTCCCGGGCAAAAGGGGTAAAAAACTCGTTCCACTAAATATTTTGCTTTTTTTATTCTCTCTTTTTTGTAATCCTTATCTAAGACTTTGAGATATTCAGTGATAAAAAAATGTGACAGAAAATTTATTTTTCCATTTTTCCTTTTTTAACCATTCTCAGAATTTAGCAGTGCTTTGCGTTAAAAAAAGTAAAATTTAAAGAAATTCCCCCAAAAACTTGCAAAAGGGAAAAGGGTTTTGTGGGTTTAACTTTACCACATTCAATGTGGTTTTGTGGAAGTTAATTAATGGATTTGCTCGCTTCGGTTTTAGTATGTCCTTCATGTAGCCTTTGCAAATGGAAAACTGTACTATAGCCAATAGAATACTTAGAGTTCAGTTTGCTACCCAGGATAAGTCATTAGTTTACAATTATATTCTCCTATGTTTACCTTTAAATTGATATAAGAGGAAGAACAGAATGTATTTATTGTATAGGATTATCCAATTTGCACATACAGTACTATTATGATATCGGTGACTTACCTGAGGTGTGTACTTAGAACACCTGAGAATGATTTTAAATTTCATATTAACACTTGTGTAAAGCCGCCCCCCAAGGGGCCCCGGAAAATTTACGGGTTGGGGTTTTATCTAAAGGGGGTATTTTTTACGGTTTTCTGGCTTGCACAGGGGCCGCAGGGGGGGGGGCTTTTCTCCGAAAAATAGCGGGGAAAAGCCCCTCCCCCCTTCCCACAAGACATGTTCAATTCTGCCCCAAAAACCGTTGGAAGAATAAAAAAACATGTTCTTTATTTTTCAGACTGCCAGCGAAAACCTTTTTGGGAGGGGGGGACTGCTGCGGGGTTTTCCCTTTGGGGGCCTTTTTAAAAATTTTTGTCACCCGGGTTTTTGCAGATTTTTTTCAAACCAAAACCGTCGGGAAAAACCCAGCTGAAAAACCCGTCAGGGGGACAAGCCAACACATTAGCAGCAACACACAATGCTACTAAAGAAACAATGAAGTATCTGTGTTTAGGGGTGCTTTCTATTTTTCATGACTGTATAATATAAAGTTTTATGTTTTTACAACTTCTGTATTACCCCTTTAATTATTGGGACAGAAAAATTTGAAACAAGAAGCATGAGATGAAGAATGTAGATCTGTTTCCTTTTTTTTCAGCAGCAAAATATGAAGGTTTTTCCCCCCTCCCTTTTGGGCAGGGTTTGTGGAAAAATTTTTTTTTTTGTTCAACCAGTTTTAAAAGGGGGGTAGGCCCTTTCGGGTGGGTGAAAGAACTAATGTTTACATTCTAAATCTCATGTTTGGGTTTTTGCCCTTATCACCACATAAATTTTATGGATTTTTTTTTTTTTTTTGGCCCAAACAATCAGGGTGGGAATTTCTCACACGAACTCAGGTTGACCTTCCCGAGGGCGCCGCAGCGCGTTGTCCGGACCCGCCCCGGGGGACTCGGGCCCGGGAAAACCTTCTGCAGCCGGGGGGGGGGGGCGCCGCAATTCGTGGGGGGGACCCGCCCCGAGGTCACTAAACCCCACCTAACCGCGCTCCTGGGTTTTTACGGCCGGGGGGTTCCCCGTCTCCCCGGGCCCTAGGCCCCGGGGGCGCCGGGTCTGCAAAATTTTTAAAAGGGCCCGCCGCCGGTTTAAATTTGGGGAAAGCCGGTCCTGACCCTATATTAAGGGTCCACCTCTTTTTGGGGGGGTCCACCGGGTTCCCTTTTTCCTAAAACCCTATGTAAAACCTTTAAAACGTTCCGGTTGGGCCAAATTTCCCTGTACCAGTTCCCCCAGCTTTCTTTTCTCGTCCACGAACCCTTTCCCGCCGGGCCCCGCCTTTTGGCCCCGCCCCGATAAAGGGGTTTGCCTATCGATTTGGGTTTTTGCTTTTCACCTGGCTACCCCCGCAAGCAAATCGTATCATGGGTAGCGACCTTTGGGGGCATCCCGGGAAAGGCAAGTCCCGGGGTTGGTGGGAAAATGGGCCCCACTTAAACTCCGCCCCTTTGGGACGGTAATTTTCCCCACTTGCGGCGGCCCAGCGGGTCCACTACCTTGCCGTTTCATGAAACCCCCAAAGAGGTGTATCGAGGGCCTCCAAATTCATAAATTGGTTTAAATTTAAAAAAATTTGGCCTAGTACTTAAAGGGAAACCCGGAAAGGGGGGCATTCTAACCATATCATCTAATATATCTTCTCTGATCTAAGGTTTCTTTTAAAATATCCCTCCGATTTTAAGGATACTGAAAAGGTTTTAGAAAAAATTTTTTTAAAACCCCCTTTTTAAACTGGGAAAGGGCCTTTTAAAAGGGTTTTTTCAACCCCCACCGAGAAGAGTGGATTTCTAGGGCAATACTTATGGGCTACTGGTCCCCAAAATCTTTTTTTTTTCCCGTGAAATCCTGTCACAATTTAAAAAAGGGGAAGAGGGGGAACATCTGATTGATGTTTGCAGAAATCTTTTCACTAGATGATTTAGGGCCCTATCAAATAAAAAGAGGGTGATATTGGGTGCAACTTGGGTGATGGGGCAAACTAAGGAAAAGTAAGGAGGCAGGAAAAAATTTTCCCTTTTAAAAAGTAAACTAAATTTTTAAAATAAATTTTTAACTCGCAATCAGGGAGAAAACAACCCCTGGGGAATTTTTCCAGAGCACCCCGAAAACATTTTAAACACTAAAAAAACCAACTTTTAGGGGTTTTAGATAATACTGAGATTGTGCTTGAGGAAGGACATCTACAGGTTCTTCAGAAGCTTTTGAGATGCAAATATGGTGCTGCCTTTTAAGATTTAGATTTTTTTTTTCTTAGATTCATCCTGTGAAGGATTAAGTATCTTTGGCTGTCCTATGACAATGTGTTGTACTGCCGATATTCCTGTTTTGGAAAAAAATCTAGGATGTCAATAGGGTTCCATGCCATCAGTTTCATATTGTGGAGGTTGCAGCCAGAAATGCGACACCAGGCTTTACCTAAAGGGGAGTAACCATCCCTTGCCCTGATTCATGCTCATAAATGAAGAGAACACGCTCTTTTGGGTTATAATGGAATTATGACCATAAAGAAGAATGATCCTCTTAAACATTGTAAAATAGTCTTTTTTTATCATAGCCAAAGGAGAAAAACAAATAGACCAGATGGAAATTTCCTGGAATTGTATTGTGTCACCAACAAAAAAACACATACAAAAATCTGCTAGAATGTAAATAGCATATACTGTAGATATAGAGAAGTGTATAATGATACAGTATGAACACTCAAAAATGGCGCATAGTGTGTTATGTGAAAACACTGTATGGCAGTTTCAAGTCAAACTTTGGCGCATTAAAATGTGTCGTCAGGTGCAGATTGTGGCAAGTTTGGCCATGCGTCTGTTCATACATCTATAGAACCGAAAATATACGGCAAACAAATGGCAAATTCAAACTAATAGATGTCTCCCGAGGTTTTTTGTACACTGTAGACAGGTTAAATAGAAGCTTCTCTGTCAAAGAAGTACTGACTGTCTCCTTTCCACAAGAGAAGATCCTGTCCCGCCTTACTTATTTATTATCAATTAAAGATTGTTGGGGGTCTTAAACCCTGCTGTTTTAACCTCTATCAAAATGGAGAACCTTAAGCTCTCAAAAGAAAGTGAAACCCTTGGGGCTGCTAGCTTCCCGTAGCTCCTCGCCTACTACAGTGGAAAGCATTTTGTGAGTATTTTACAGACCTGGTGCAAAGGGTTTAACAATTGGTTGGAGTCTTCCACCTATCTACATTCTGAAGGACTTAAGGTTACAGAGCACAGTGTCGCTCACCCTGGAAAGGGTCAAAAAGGTGAAAGGGAAAATCCCACTGAAGGGGTCTAATTTAAGGGCCCTAGAATTTTTATAAATTCTTAGGTACCCAAAAAACGCAAAAATGATTCTAAAAAAAATTCCCTTAAATTCATTTTGTTTTTTTTGGGTTTTTGTAGAGTCCTACTGATATTATGTTGTGTTTCCATTGCTTTGCTGCCACACCAGTGTGCACCTACACATTTTTTTTAATTGTTTGGATGTACAGATCAATTTATTTTTTTGGATTATTGAAAGCCATAGAATTACCTTAATTTCCCCTTATACGGGGCCCCAGTATTGTAAAAATTCCTTGGGAGATTTATTTCACTGTGCGAGCAATTCCCACTGAAGAAGTCAAAAAGGAGCATGAGTACATAAAAATTACTGTATGGAGACCCTCATTACAAGGTCAGTGAAGTCTAAATCTATAGGAGATTTGTTCCAATGTGAAAAGACTAAAGTGGTCTCATATGAGCTTGAGCCATAGATTTGTCTATATGATGTCACTCATTAGCTCAATACTATGTTTGCTGTCCACAATGACAGAATCCTGTCAGAATGGAGATAAGAGAGACCTTGTTGAATCCCTGATTCTTAGTGAAGGGAAAATTTTAAATCAAAATCCAAAATTTGGATACAAGTTGTGGGAGTGAAGTGGGATATTTTCCAATCTATTATTCAACCTAAGTTTGTTAGTTAGCTAATAAAACCTCTGAAGTGTGTAACCAGACTTCTCTAATTAAGGTACCTCATTGAAGGACTTAGTAATCACTAGCTCTGGAACTGAGGACTGTAAGACAACAAAATTGCTAATTTTGACCATTGAGTGACCCAAGTTCCAATATAAAGCTGTCAATAAAACATGGAAAAATTCCTTAAAGGGAACCCTCACTTACTTGACCTGTACAACAAAAGAATTGGGGGGGCAGGTATACTTAGCCCAATATAGCCACTGACTTGTTGTTAATAGTCATGTTGCTGCATGATCCTCTAGCTTCCATGGGAGCCTTTAGTAAGATCTCCAACATTTTCAATTGGAGAACACCTGGCTCTCTCGAAGAGACCAGAAATCATGGATTACAAGAGCAAAGATTGTCTTTTTCTGGCTCACTTCTGGGAGAATCAAGTTATATCTAGCCTAGTGAGAAGTTTCTTCTGTTTCTGGTTGGAGGACATTTGGCTCTCTCGAATAAATGGGAACCCCAATCTGTAAGCAAAGGGGTTGTTTTATTCGGGTTTTTTTGGGGAGGGGTGAGTAACACTGTCTCCCTCTAGTTGCAGTATAGAATTGTCTCTTAGTTAACTAGCTGTTGTCAAGTTTCTACTGAGAAGGCTGACTGTGGAGTTACCCACAAACAATGTTTTAGCAATATAGCCCTCTGTTGGAAGCGTAGGGCCCTACAGTACATTAACTATCTCATCCAGCTCTGATCCAAATTTAAACATTAAAATGTAAGGTTACGCAGGCAATTATTAAATAACACATAGAATTTCCATAGCTCTATTCAAAGAACTCTATATATTTTTTTGTGGCTCACAACTGAAAAATTGAAAGACAACACAACAGAATAGAAAAGAAGCCCACTTTTATTTAAAAGCTTTAATGACACAACAGCATCTCATGGCATTCAGTATCAGTGTCCTTATTTATTCTTCTACATAAAGCTTTATATTGTTTTACTGAGCCCATAAATATGTAGCTGCAGCCTGGTAACTTACAATGCACCAGCTTGTCCATAGGATCTTTGAGGTTAAATAACCATTGTCTGATGGTAGCACAGTCTTTTTGGACAACTTTTGAACAGTCCTTTTGAGTAACTGGCATTTCCTATTGCTTCAGGGAAACATCCCTATAACCATTCAAAATGGGAGTATTATCAGGTGCCAGTTCATGGACAACATCCTAGCTGTAGGGGATTTCAACTCTGCTATTCCTAGCTGAGTCTGTAAGAGGGACAATGGTGATAGAGGGGGTTTAACAGCTGGGCACAAGGCTAAAGGGCTCTAAGGGGTTAAAATGTTTCTGTAAGACAGATAAGCAATCTTATATTCTGCTGATAAGATACAACGGGGAGTGACTGCATTATCCCACTTGGTAACCTAGGGAAGCATATGTAAATAATCAGACAATAAAAACTGTTTTAATTTTGAAATAAAGCAAAACCAGAACACCAATGTATTTGGTTATAATTAGTATTGAGCGAACAGTAAAAAGTTCTAGTTCGAACTTTTATGTGTTCGGTTCAAAGTTCTATTCAAACTCGAACTTTTAAAACCCAATTAAAATCTATGGTAGCGATGTTCTGGTTTAATTTTTTTTACCTATACAGGGGAGGGAAGTGGAATCACCCTCCAAAACAGAAAACTGGATGTGGAAAAAAAATTAGTGATGAAAATATGGTTAAGGGACAGAAAAAATTGAGAGACTAAAATACTTGATTCTTTTTAATGGCTAACTGAAAAGATGGGACGCTTGCAAACGGGTCGTACTATGGATGAGCGGGTAGCACTGTATGGGGTCCTGATCCCCAGGGGGGGAAAAGCCCCTTTTGGGACATAGGAGATTTGAAGAGTGTGTGTTATACAATTTTGAACCTCCAAAACGCAAAAAGAACTTTGGCATGAAAATAATTTTGCAAATCCAAGACTCTGTATAATATAATCCATGACATGAAGTTAGGGTTTTGGGGAGCCTGAAAATTTTTCACCAAATAACAGCTTCTGGGTGTAGAAAGATGCAGCCACTATACCAAAAACCCCCAATATTGCGTGCTTGGGGATGAAAATGCTATCCCAAATAAAAGCAGTCTGTACAGTAAGAGAGTGAGCTAAAAAAAGGCGTTCTTAAGGCAAAACAGTGAAATATATATAACATGGTCTGTGTTATAGCACCAAAGAGAGCCCTAAACCTCAGCGTGATTCTTGACACTTCCTTGTGCTCTGCACTGATTGGATGGGGCCAAAATGCAGAAAGGTATTGGATGGCCCCCAAAAGTGCAGAAAGCCCTGAAAAAAAAAAACAGAAAATGGCTTTTTGAACAGAACTAAACTTTTCTTGAACAACAGTAAATGTTTTTGGTTTCATTCTTAAAAAAATTCGAAAAGTTCTACTTAACTTTTCTAAAAAACAGTTCGATCAACACTAGTTGTAATCTATATTCACCTTTGCCTACATGAGTAAAGATAATCAAAGTGGTGGGAATACCCCTTTAAGTTTGAAAGACGAATTTAAGAGAAAACAACAAATGCACAAGTGGAAATTATAGCATTATGCTAGAAGAAGAGCAGAAAAAATGGCCAGTGTTCATTTTATGAAAAATGTTCAATATCTAGAAAGGCTTTGGGTTTATTTATTTATTTGCCTTATAATTTGAGACCCAACCCCCCAAAAAGAAATTTTAAAAACCAAGAAGGAAAAGTTTTGGAATTATGGAAAGTACAGGATCTATAAACATGGTGTCCTGCGTAAGTTACTCCTGCAATTTTTTTCCATTGCACAGCAAAACCCCGAAGTACCTGCTGAGCAGTAATTAACCTTCTGTCTCTGAATTGTTTTTTGTAGCTTTTTTTTCATAGGCTCTTTAAGGTCTGCTAAACGTAGTATCCTGTGAACTCTTCTTCAGTCTTCCCTTTTCCATGTCTGTTTCAAGACATTTTCTTGTTAATGCCTACCAGTAGTGTTTAGCGTTTACGTTGGCTATCGAAATTGGGCGATAGTCGATAGTGGGGCCCACCATCGAAAAGGTTTTTTTGATATCGATAGTCATCATCTCCAAAGACCATTAAAGTCAGGAGAGAAAACAACACCCTTCTTCTTACACCCAAACAGGGCGGAGAACGGGAAATTTAAAACACCCAACAGTCAAAGGATACCTCTACATTTTGGGCACAACCTTAGGCTATAAAACCCAAAGAAAAAAAGTCACACACCTTCACTACCCCTGTCTTGTACACAGCAAAAATTTAAACCTGCATCACCCACAAATTAAAAAGTGCCAAAAGGAGTATTATTTGAACCATCTTTTTTACTTGAACTGGACTTTGAAACCCCTGTCCTGGAACGCACTCCCCTAAAAACCGCATGACCCACAGATTAAAAAGTCCCGGAAGAAATTAGTCTTTGAACCACCTTTTAGTTGAACTGGACATTGAAAAACCCCTGTCCGGCCCGCAGCATGCCCCCTTAAACCTGTCTGCCCCACAGATTAAAAAGTGCGGAAAAATATTTTTTAAACCACCATTTTGTTAACTGGACATTGATATACCTTCCAGGGCTACAGCATACCCCCAAACCGCATAACCCCAGATTTAAAAAAATCCCGGAAAAAAAGGATCTTCAACCACCATTTAGTTTCACTGACATTGACTAAACTGCCTGGACCGCATATGCCCATTAAACCTGCCCGACCCCCATTTTTAAAAAAGGGCCGGAAAAAGGAGTCTTTCAACCACCATTTTAGTGAAGGGGACATTGACTATACCTGCCTGTGCCACAGCATGACCCGGGGCCAAGTTACAGGGGGTCGGTGAGAGCCCAGGCTGGCCCCCGTCATCTATTAACATGCGGGTTTAAAATCCCGAACGCAGCAACAAAACTGTCGTGCTGAAGCAGAGTGCGGAAGCGAAGTGGAGAACTCCACCCTTTCCTCAGTACACAGTCAAGACCTGGGTACGCTTCCCCTCCTATAGTGCGGCCAATTAGCTTCATTTGGGAAATACTGTGGTTAACGCTCCTTTACACCCAGGTGCCCTTTTTCCTTGCATTTTTTTTTCCATTTTACTCAACGTGCTAGGAAATGCTCTTATTTTTTCTCTGCCCGTGCCCAACCCATGTCCTCTGAATAACCTACTCTTCAATTTTTCTGTACCTCCCTTGTAAAATTAAAGGGGAATTTTTTTTTAACAGCTATTTGTACACAAGTTTTTTTAGTATTTTAATTCTAGAAAACACTTTTTTAAAATGGGTAACCCCCACCATGTCTTTGTTTCTTTTTTTTTTTAATTATATTAAATGGTTGCTCAATATTGATAGCTATGTTAAAGATCTTGAAAAAACAAGTCATTTTGCAATTTTGGTCCATTAATAGTGCCTCCCTATCCTTTTTCTGACAGCACCATAAAACTTAGCCACTCTTGATAATTTAAAACAAATGTCTTTTAGAAACAACATTTTTATATGGGACCGTATATACTGCATGTCACAGCAAAACCCCCAAAAATTCAAAACATCCCAAGCCATTTTTGAAAATTGGAAGAACAAATGTCTTTTAGAAAAAAATTTTTTTTAATTAAACCTTAGTATGCGCATTTCAAAGCAGCAGCCCAAAAAAATTAAAATATGACTTCTCAGCCACTGTTAAAAATTGTAGGGAGAAATGGCACTTAAAAGCCACATTTTCTTTTTCCAAAGGACCATAATTATTGCTGTATCTCACAGCAACATACCCCAAAAAATTAAAATTACTTCCACCACTTTTTAAAAAAAATTGTGAACAACTGACCCCAAAACCATTGACAATGCAAAAATTCTAAAGATGAAGTAGTAAATGGAATATGGTTTTTTCATAAAACCCTTTGGGTTCTTTTAAAATCCCCTCAAAGGCAAAACCAGAAAAAATAACTTTTGGGGAACGAGAAAAAAAATTGCAGTAAGAAATGATCTTTTTAAAATAATTTTAAAGAGACCATTTCTGTTTGGAGGGGAAAAAAATGTGAAGTAACCAGCAACTAATCGTACCTCGGAAATTGGGCCACAACATCACAGAGACCCTGCCTGATTCACTTGATGAAAGTCAAACGATCCACATTACGTGGAAAGCCGGGATGCTTTTTTGTCTGTAATACTCCCCCGGGATTTTCTGAAGGTCCACTCAGATAGACCTGGCTGCGGGGCAGGACAACACCTCTAGGCGGGCGACCAGCTCGGGCCATTCGCCTTTTTGGATACCCAAATCTATTGGGCCCGGGAACATAAAAAAAAAACATGGGTTTTGAGACGCAGAAGCGTGCCCCATGATCTAAGCGGTCTCGGGGTGTTGATTGTGGCCTGCATTGCATGCGCTGGTGACGTTGTAAATAAAGATTGCCCATTAGTCTTCTGCCACCCCCTCCCGGGGCTTCCCCCCGATTTGCCCCTACCCTTGCCCTAGTTACTCGCTGGCGTTTTTCAAACCGTGACATTTGAAGAACGTGAAGCAGACCAACGATGCTCCATTTTATCAATCAGCAAGGTCCCATTTCCTCATTTACTCTCTTTTTGGGTGGGGGGAAAGGGAAAAAGTGCTGAGTTTTATTTTGTACCGGGACCGGGAGGGTGGCCACCCAGAACTGTTGTTCATTTTGAGGGCCCCAATCGAGGAGGGAAATGGAGCATCAAGCACTCATGTAGAGTGGACCTTGATTTCCCAAGCCTCTGGGTCGAGGGCACTAGAAACTGACTTCCTCATTTTCCCTTTCCCCGCCCAATTCGCGCCAACCTTTTTCCCAAAGGCGGGGACGGGGTAACATCGGTGTCTAAAATCCCTTTCCTCCTCCTCCTCCCCCTTCATGCCTCCGGCACAGCTTCAACACAGCCCTGACTTGCCAAATGTCCCCCTGAGAGCGATGCCCCCCTTTTGCACTAGCTCTGGACCCCAAACCACGCCTAATGAAAGACCGATGAAATTGTAAAAACTGTCGAGCTTGTGGATTTGAGGAGAGAAAGGCCCGTGTCCGCATCTGTGTCCGCTCCCCCTCCGTCGCGGGCGGGACCTTTTGTTTCAGATTTCCCAACGATCTTCCCAGAAAAAAGATCACCACAATGCTCATGCTGAAAGGGGCATTTCCGCACTGCCCATTTTGGTGGTTTCTTAAAAACGGGCAAGATGGTGCAGAGCTCTTTCACCTGCCCCCACTCTCGGTGGCTCAACATCCCGGGGGCCGCACCGCTGCTTGCGGGCCTTTTCATTTTCGTACTGCGTAATGGCTTTGCGCTGCTCCCACAATCGCGGACATGTGGGGGGTGGAATTCCAGCGTGTTGCCACGTCAACAATGAGACGGTTGACGGGAGGCCGAGCTGACGCTGCAACCAGCCGGGGCGGGACGAAGCAGGGTGCAAGGGCGGAAGTGCCAGCCCCTCGAGCCCCCTTCAGCAGGCACAACCCCCGGGTACTCTTTAAAAATTTCGGGACACGGTTTCATGACAGTCCGGGCAAGGGATGTGCTCCAGCCCCCGATCTTAAGGGGGGCCAGCAGTTTTCGCCCATTATTACAAACCACCTTTGCCTGGCACGGGGGGTTCTTGTCACCCAGCCAGCGCTCGGGTCCGTTCGGGGGCCCCACAGCTCCTGACCTTTTTTGGGACAGTTCTCCAGACAGATTAATTTCAAAACGGCTTGTTTCTCTGGGCACGGATGCCACCAAGGCCCTTGGGGAAAAGGCCCTGCACCACCCCTGGGGGTTTTGAAGAGCGTCCCGAGCCTGAAGCCCCCCGTCCCCCCAAAGGACATCCCCCCAGCCACCCAGGGCGTCACAGAGATATAGCGGCCTTGGCCGGCTTACTAGTCCATGTGTTGGTGGGCAATGGACTTTTCCGGCCCCAGATCGACAACGCGCTTGAAAATTTTTGATGACACGTGGCTGGCCAGGCAGGGGGGGCTTTTCTGGGAAAGAAATGCCTCTCGGGATCTGGTATTGGGGCAGGCAAGGGCCATACGTGGGGGGCGGAACCCCCCTCTGTGACTCTGAGAGAAAAATGGCAACTGAGAACGCTTGGGGGTGGCGGGGGAGGAGGAGGCGGAGACAAGGGGGTTTACAGTGGTTTTTAGCCCGGGGTTGGGCTGGCCTTTTTTTGGGCCCAAATGTTCCCTCCATTTTAACTCATGCATTCGCGCATGTGACTAACTGCCCAGCTTGAGAGGGCCTGGGCCTTTTTTGACGGCGATAAAGGACGGGGGTTTCGCTGACCGTGGCTGCGGAATCATATCCGGACTTTGCCCCCCCTCTCCCTTTTTGTGGCGGGACCCGTATTGAACTACCCCCTCGTCACCTCCTCCCACTGATGAAGCGCTCACAAGCAAATTCGTGGAAAAGACCACGATGGGTCCGCAATTTCGTCATCATCATCATCATCAACACAGTGACTTGGTCGTCCTGAATTTCCATCCAGAACTCGGGCACAAGCAAAAGGGGCCCGCAAGGCGGGTTTCCGACCGCCCGGGGGTTTTTTTCCCATGACCGGCTTCCCTTTTCCCCTCTGATGGCATCATAACTGGGCGCAGAGCAACTAAAACATCCTCTTTACTTTTAACAGCCTTTTTTTACCCCAACCGCACTTTGTCACAAAGAGGTCTTCAACAAGGATTATCGACTTGGGGATACAAAAGTTACATTTGGGCTGTTCATGTTTTGGGCGGGTGCGAGAAGCTGAGACGACATTTGTGGCCGGACTGGAAGGACGAGGAGGTAAGACTGCTGGGTCAGGGTTTCATTAACCACTGAAGCAGATTGCGACGCTGTTTTGTTCTGAGATTCACAGGGCCCTGACCCCGCGATGACAGGCCCACGGTCCTGCAACTAACATCCGCTGGCCATGCGTGTTGTCGCCAGCACTGGAAGGGGCACCTTCTCTCGTACCTTTTTCCCCCCAGTGCACCCCCCTCCTTGCTCGCTTACCCCTGCATTTCGCTCCATGTTCAGAAAATATAAAAATTTAAAGTATGGAATAGTTTTTTGGGAAAATCTCTTTTTAAAAACGGAAAATCACAGCTATTCTCAAATCCCTCTAATCAAAACAAAATTGCTGGATTCAAATTTAACTGCAAATGTCTCTATCAACAAAAGGACTGGGCAAAAGTGCAAAAAACCGTATCTATTTTTTTTCTATAATACACGGGATTTTTGCACCTTTCAATTTACCGTGGGACATAAAATTGCTGTTTTTTAGATTTACGTGCAAGCTGCTCAATGAACAAAGCTTAGTGCGCCAAAATTTAAAAAACAAATACTGAAATGTATTTAAATAATAAAATGTATTTTTTGCACCTTTTAATTCCCTTTGGGGACTATAAAATTGCGTTTTTTAAAATTTATGTCAAGCTGCGTCAAAACAAAGCGTATGCGCCAAAGTCAAAAAACACTATCGTTATGTTTTTGTAAATACACGGGAATTTTTTTTTCACCTTTCAATTCACTTTTGTGACTTAAAATTGCTGTTTTCAATTTAGTCAAGCTGGTCAAAAACAAAGCTGTATGCCCAAAGTCAAAAAAAAACGATTAAATGTATTCGGATAATAAAAGGATTTTTTGGGACACAATTCACCTGGGTGACTAAAAAATTGCAGTAAATCACATTTAATGCAAGGGGCCTCAATGAACAAAGCGAGTGCGCCAAATGAAAAAACCCTGTATCTTAATGTATTCGGATAATAAAAGGTATTTTTTTTCACCTATCAATCACCAGTGGGAACTACACAATTGCTGGGTTCAAAATTAACTGAAGGGGCTCTATCAACAAATCGGACTGGGGAAAATGCAAAAAAAACTATCTGTAATGATTCGGGTAAACAAGTATTTTTGACACCTATCAATTCACCGCGGTGACTACAAAATTGCTGATTCAAATTTTAAATGAAGGAGATCTATCAACAAAACTGGCCTGCCCAAAGTGAAAAAACACGTATCTGAAAATGTATTCGGGTAATAAAAGGGATTTTTTGCACCCATCAATTCACCTTGGGGACTACAAAATTTCAGTATTCACATTTAAATCAAAGTGCCTCAAAGAACAAAGCTGTAGTGCGCCAAAGTAAAAAAAAAAGTATCTGTAATGTATTTTATAATAAAAAGGGATTTTTTGGCACCATCAATTCACCAGTGGGAACTACACAATTGCTGGATTTAAATTTAACTGCAAGGGGCTTCTATCAACAAATCTGGACTGGGCAAAAGGCAAAAAAAAACGTATCTTTTAAATTTTTCCCATAATAAAGGGATTTTTGACACCTACAATTTACCTGCGGTGACACAAAATTGCTGTATTCAAATTTTAAATCAAAGTAGATCATCAACAAAGCTGGCCCCTGCCCAAAGTGAAAAAAAAACGTATCTGAAATGTAATCGGATAATAAAAGGTTTTTTTTTTTGGGACCTTCAAATTCACCGGGGGGCTCAAAATCAATTCACTTTAAGTGCAAGGTGCCTCAATGAACAAAATTTTATGGGGCCAAAGTAAAAACACGATTTTAATTATTCGGATAATAAAAATATTTTTTTGGCACCTATCAATTCACCATGGTAACTACACAATTGCTGGGTTCAAATTTTAAAGCAAGGGGGCTCTATCAAAAAAATCTGGACTGGCAAAAGTGCAAAAAACACGTATTTTAATGTATTTTGGGTAATAAAAGGTTTTTTTTTGGCACCTATCAATTCACCTGTGGTGACTACAAAATTCTGTATTCACATTTAAGTGAAGTGTCCATTGAACAAAGCTGTAGTGCGCCAAAGTGAAAAAACACATCTGAAATGTATTTGGAAATAAAAGGTATTTTTTTGGGACCTATCAAAACACCTGTGGGGACTACAAAAATTTCAGTATCACATTTAAGGGAAGGTGCCCAATGAACAAACTGTAGGCGCCAAAGTAAAAAAAAACGTATCTGAAATTTATTCGGATATACAAGGATTTTTTTGGGACCTATCAGCCTGTCTGACTTTCGGATTTTAAATTTTAAATACAAGGGGATATACAACAAAGGTGGGAAAGGGCAAAATTGAAAATGAACACCATCTGAAATGAAAACTAAAAAATAGTGGAGTTTTTTCACCTACAAAAAAGACCTTCAGTTACTAGAAAAGATGTTTATCCAATAAGTTCAGGCTGCCCAATATCCAGGGGAAAATTTTAATAGAAAAAATTTAAGAATAAAGCTATTCAATGTCTTACTAAGTCTTGGGAAATTTATCCAGATTCTTTAAGAGCTTGTCTGTTTCGTCCGCGGGGGCCCCCGCCCTCCCTCCCCCTTGACTTTCAGCAGTAGATCTCCTTTAAAATTCTCTACCTAACTATAAAAATCTTTCCAAACTCTAGTCAACAAATTGTAAGGATCCAGCTAATAAAGGGTTTTTCTGTGAAAAAATATAATAAATTTTTGCTGAGCTGTTTGGACACAAGCAAGCGCACGTCCCTTTTGCTCTGAGACGCTGAAGACACGAGGCGAACAGGAAACGCTTTCTAGTAAAACGAGGTCATGTGATTTTTCCCCCCAATCCAAACCCTACACATTCCCCGTCGACTCGCACACACATCTCACCCTCTCTATTCGAATCTGATTTGCTGGCCGCCAAAATTACAGGAACGCCGAAAAAAGGGGCATCTTAATAGATATGCACAGATTTTAACCTAAATTAAACGCATACTAATAAAAACTTTCCGATTTTTAACTTTGTCGATAATAATCGCTCAACACTACCTGCAAGTCCTATGTCCACTTTCCTGTTGTGCTCCAGTGTCCATGTTTATGCCATGCTCTGGTGTCCAGATTCCAACCCTGCTTCAATGTCTATCTTCCTGCCATGCAACACTGATCATGTCATCGTCCTCCTCTGGTGTTCATGTCCCTGCCCTGTTCCAATTACTACATTCCTGCTCTGATGACCACGTTCCTGTCCCACTCTGGTGTCCATGTTCCTACTATCACGGTCCATGCCGCAGTACCCGTCGTGGACCGCGGACATGGCCATGTCCCTTCTATGTTCCTGTGTTTGTCCCAGTCCCTGCCATGTCTCGTCCTTTGTTCGCTGTGTACTTACCTGCTCCTGCTTCTGCCTCCTTTTCCTGCCTGTGGGATAGTGTCCCAATTTCCTGTCCAATGACCTACGACCTCCTTTCCTGAAAGGAATTTCCTGCCTCTACTCCTGGTCAGTTCATAATTGTCCAACTGAGCTGCTGACCGCTGCTTCCTGCTGTTACCTGTTGTTTTGTCTGTCTGTTCCTGCTGTTCCTGCCATCTTGCCTGTCTGTCTATACCCAGGTCCCTGGGTTCTTCTGTTATCTACCGCCCTGATACCTGTTTATTCTGCTGTATCCTGCCATCTTGCCTGTTAGCTACCTGCCTGGGACCAGCTTCCAGTCTTCAGTTAACCCTGCTGTGTCCAGGTTGCTGTTACTGTACCTCTGTTCTTCTGTATTCTGCCCTTGTACCTGCTTGTACCTACCTGGACTCCGTCACCTGCACTTCGGCTGCCACTGCGATTAGCCACATTCTGGCCTTGCTGTGGGCTCCGGTGAAGATCGGGGCCCCTTAGACTTCACTCCCTGGCGTGGTCTGCTATAACACCATCTACACTCATGGTAGTCCAGAGGATCCACACCAAGCACCCGGTGTCCACGAAGTCAGTGAATACTGACACCTCTAGTTGTTATACCTACCCTGCTGTGGTGACCCATTCCTACCCTGCTTTGCTCACCATGTTCCTCCTGTTTTCTTTGGTCTACTTTTGGTATCCATACCCGTAGTCTTCTCATCGCTGCTGTTTCTGACTGCCAGCAGGTAGCCATCTGGAGACCACGTTCAGAGGATTACACAGTAACGAAGACCACACTTCTTGCCAGGGGTTAAAGATGTACACGGGATATCCCATAGACTTCACATCCCAGTCTAGCTAGTGCCAGAAGGATCTACTTTCAATTTAAGAAATGTTACTAGATGCTTTTAACTGATTTTTTTGCTTGTTTCTTTACCTCCTGCTAGTAAAAAAAAGCACAAAAAGTCAAATTCCATTTACAAAATTTCAAAAATTAAGTTAAACAGGTGAATCTGTCCAGGTCCAGTCTGTCACATATGTACTGCACTTTTCTGGACTTATTGAATGTATCATAATAGAAGGCTAATTGGTTATCAGTGAAATAATATAAAAATGATTCTGTTTATTCAAGACTTCAAGTCACCGTATTTTTATGACTTAACTGCAAAAGGATGATTAATATATGACACCCCCCCCCCCCCTCACCGCATATTCATTCACAAAAAGTCCCCACACAACCATGGGGGCTATATACAGATTCCGCGATTGCCATGCTTAGATTTGAATTAAAATTCATAGCTTGGCAATGGAGAAATTCCAACTGCTAAACCACAGTGACCCTGATCCTTCACTTCAATAACTTGTTAGTTACTGACTCACTTATCATTGTCAGGGTCAAAAGCGTTTTTCAGATTGTGATGATGCCAGACGTTGATGTCTGAATTGTTACAGTTATTACTTGTAAGAGTCATCACATTTATATGTATTTGTTCACTGATGTACATGACTATGCATGACAAAGTTGGAAATGTGACAAATCTGCAAAGCGTATAATTGCTAATTCGAAATACCATATAGAATACAAGGACAAAAATTCAGTAAATGAATTATGGACAATGACAGGGCCATGACTATAGGGGATACAGAGATTGTAGTTGCACCTGAGCCCAAAGGCCTAAGGGGGCCTAATGGCCACTATGCCAAATTCAGAAAGAAAAGATTATCAGCATTTCTTATGACTGCATGCATTATCTTTGTATTTTGATTTATCTGATGCATTAATATTTTTTATATTTTTATTTTATTCATCCACATAGTGCTGTTAAATTCCTCAGCGCTGTATAGAAATTGTTATGATTTTTCACATTGTTTTCTATTGGGGCTCACAATCTAAATTCCAGATTAATCTGTATGTTTTGGAGTGTGGGAGAAACCAGAGTACCTAAAGAAAATCATGCAAACACAGGGAGAACATATAAATTCCATGCAGATGTTGTCCTAGATAGGATTTGAACCCAGGACCCCTGTGCTGCAAGGCAATAGTGCTAACCAATATGTTATCTATATTCTGTGACATTGTTATCTGGGGGAATGGCTGTTGACATTTTGGTCATACGTTCCACTCTGCTGCCCGGCTGATCCACCACCCTCACTAGTTTCAAATGCAACCTGAAAGCCTATCTCTTCAGGATAGACTTCAATTTACAATAACCCTGCTGCCAAGACACCATAATGCACACATCTCTGTCCCTCGCCTTCTGTCTCCCCCTTTGTCATTGTAGATTGTAATCTCTCGTGGGCAGGGTCCTCTCTCCTTTCCTATCAGTGTTTTACTTGGTGTTATTGTACAGGGTGGGCCATTTATATGGATACACCTAAAAATAAAATGGGAATGGTTGGTGATATCAACTTCCTGTTTGTGACACATTAATATACGGGAGGGGGAAAACTTTTCAAGATAGGTGTTGACCATGGCGGCCATTTTGAAGCTGGCCATTTTGGATCTAACTTCATTTTTTCCAATGGGAGGAGGGTCATGTAACACATCAAACTTATTGAGAATTTCACAAGAAGAACAATGGTGTGCTTGGTTTTAACGTAACTTTATTCTTTCATGAGTTATTTACAATTTTATGACCATTTATAAAATGTGTTCAAAGTGCTGCCCATTGTGTTGGATTGTCAATGCAACCCTCTTCTCCCAATCTTGACACACTAATAGCAACACAGCAGAAGAAATGCTAGCACAGGCTTCCAGTATCCGTTGTTTCATTTGCTGCACATCTCATATCTTCATAGCATAGACAATTGCCTTCAGATGACCCCAAAGATAAAAGTCTAAGGGGCTTGGACCGAAAGACCTTAATGGCCATTCAACTGGCCCACGACGACCAATCCACTTTCCAGGAAACTGTTCATTTAAGAATGCTCAGACCTGACAGCCATAATGTGGTGGTGCACCATCTTGCTGGAAAAACTCAGGGAACGTTCCATCTTCAGTACAATAAGAGGGCAACACAGCATCATGTAGCAATTTCAGATATCCAGTGGTATTGAGGTTTCAGATATCCAGTGGCATTGATAAAGAATGGCCCCACTATCTTTTTATCCCATATACCACACCATACCATAAATTTTTGTGTCCAAACAGTCTTGTAGGGATCTGTCCACTGTGGGTTAGTGTCAGACCAATAGCGGTGGTTTTGTTTGTTAACTTCACCATTCATAAAATAGTTTGCCTCATCACTGAACATAATATTCTGTGTAAACTGAGGGTCCTGTTCCAATTTTTGTTTTGCCCATTCTGCAAATTCAGTGCACCGATCTGGGTCATCCTTGTTGAGATGCTGCAGCAGCTGGATTTTGTAAAGGTGCAATTTGTGAGTAGCTAATATCCGCCGAAGGGATAGTTACATGTGTTACATGACCCACTTCCAATTGGAAAAAATAAAGTTGGATCCAAAATGGCCAACTTCAAAATGGCCACAATGGTCAACACCCATCTTGAAAAGTTCCCATATACTAATGTGCCACCAACCAGTCATCTTTCCTGGCAGGTTTTAACTATAATAGGGGCAATTTAGTTTAAAAAAATATCTCTTATGAAGTCACCTTGCTGTTGATGTATGGGCTCACTCAGTTCGATTAAAATGTGCCCTAGAATCCTGAGTTTTAATTTAAATTTGTAGTGTAGAGTACGTACGATACTAAAGTGTTAAACTTAGCGCAGAGCAGTCGCCACAATTTTTTATCATTTATTGATGTAGCAGAGATTAACTTGACTGTAATCTCATGGCTTTGGCAATGTTATTGTTCAGTGTCATTGAATTTTGCATTTTAATCTGTGGCCCTTTACGAAGTTATACCATATGACCTACCCAGGCCTGGACTGGCAATCTGCTCTACCAGGCAGGTTCCTGCTGGGACTCCAGGTGCTCTGTGACTTTTCAACTGTATATGCTCCTTGCTCCACTGACTACTCCTGGGGTTGCAGGCCAGACCTAGACCTACAGGAGTAAGCGGTGCAGACGGTGTGATGTAGAAATTTTATCACAACTCTTATGTCACTGCGTCTTCTAGGCTGGAAGCTTAAAGCAACCTGTCTTAGACTATTGGTCTATGCTGAGATGCTTGGAGCAGCCTCCTAACGTGTGCAGCATGATAACATCACGCCACCCACATCAAATATCAACTCCTGGAGCAAGCTGTTCAGCAGGAAAGAGGGAGAATTGAATAATGTTATTTTTAGCTTTATTTTAATCAGTTGGAGGAGTCTATAAAAAGTGGGGTGACTGCTTACAGGGGGCCGCCTATATACCTATCTATATACCTATCTATATACAGGAGGCCCCTATATCTACCTACATACCTACAGGGGGCCTCTTTACATATCTACCCATAGGGGGCCTCTATACCTATCTTCTTATCTACAGTGGTCCGCTATACCTACCTATATACCTACCTACAGGGGGCCAATATACTTACCTAATGGGATCCTATATTCAGTGTATCTCCCAGCCATTGAGCTGTAAGTGTGGCTTTGTAGCTTTTTGGTAATTTATGTCCCATTTTTCTGTGGTTTTGTTTTTTGATAGTGTATGAACTCGCAAGAAATGAGGAGCCTTGCCGGGGCTTGCGAGCTTGAGTACTGTAGCTACTGTATCAATTAATACCTCATATTTTTATATTTTTCCAGTATGTTATCCTTTTGCCCTAAAACACTGGGGAGCTTAGGGTACAAGTATTCTGAGCAGTGCACCTTCTAAGTGCTGGGCAGCTTGCCCATTTTTTAATTGTGGGCGATATAAGCTGAAACCCAGCATGGTGTAACTGTATAAATGGCGTTACCCTTTGTATCGCCTTATCTATATGCAATTTTCATCGGTATTGTTGCATTTGTGCAATTCTCCCTATGTGTTATACTGTGGCTTTTTGCATGCTGGTGTGAACTAGTACCTAGAGCATTTGCTCATTAATTACCGGCACCTGTTGTATCTTTTCCCATGTAGCACAAGGGCCAGAGACGCCTGCTAATGGGATTCAGTGTATCTCCCAGCCATTGAGCTGTAAGTGTGGCTTTGTAGTTTTTTGTAAATGTTGTTTTTATTTTTATTTTAATCAGTAGGAGGAATTTATAAAAAGTGGGGTGACTGCCTACAGGAGGCCTATATACCTATCTATATACAGAAGGCCCCTATATCTACTGTATCAACTAATACCTCATATTTTGATATTTTTTGAGTATGTTATATATACCTATACCTATCTTCCTATCTACAGTGGTCCGCTATACCTACCTACCTACCTACAGGGGGCCTATATACTTACCTGATGGGATCCTATATACATGCATACCTACCTACTGGAGGTCTATATACCTACCTACTTAATGGGGGGTCTATATGCCTGCCTACCTAACAGGTTTTCCTTTAGGATTGTCCTGTATTTAGCTTTATCCATCTTCTCATCAATTCTGACTAGCTTCCCAGTCCTTGCTGAAGCAAAGCATGTCCACAGCATGATGCTACACCACCATGCTTCATGGTGGAGATGGTGTATGCACGGTGATATGCAGTTTTAACTTTCCCCCACACAAAGTGTTTGGTATTTAGGACAAAAAGTTAAATTCTGGTCTCATCTGACCAGAGCACCTTCTTCCACATGCTTGCTGTATTCCCTAAATAGCTTTTTGAAACCTGCAAACGTGACTTGTTATGGCTTGCTATCAAAATTGGTTTTCTTTTTACCCCTTTTTCATAAAGGCCAGATTTGTGGAGTAGACGACTAATAGTTGTCCTGTGGACAGATTTTCCCACCTGAGCTGTGGTTCTCTGCAGCTCCTCTAGAGTGACCCTTGGCCTTTTGGCTACTTTTCTAAATAGTGCTATCCTTGTCTGGACTGTCAGTTTAGGTGGACGTCCGCATCTCGGTAGGTTAACAGTTGTGCCACACTCCTTCCATTTACGGATGATGGATTGAACAGTGCTCCATGAGATGTTAAGAGTTTGGGCTATTTTTTTAAAACCTAACCCTGCAGCAACTTTATCCCTAAGCTGAGTGGTGTGTTTCTAACAAAACATCTAACAAACCTCTGTGTCACGACACTGGTGTATATTGCTGGAATCCAATGGCAGGGAAAGGTATAAACACAGGGAGGCAGGTGGATAGCGAGGTCCCAGGAAGGTAATGGTTGCTGCTTGGTCAGAAGAGCAGATGATAAACGGTGGAGCAACAGCAGGCAATAGGTTAGCGCATGGTAAACTGCAATAAAGAGGAACAAGGCTGGACGGCAAGATCGAAGGCGAGAGGACTGTAAAGCAGGAACTAAGCACAATACTCAAGCAGTGAACTACAGGCTTGAGGAGTTTATATAGGAACCAAGAACAGGAAACAGGAAACAAGTTGGCACCCAGCTGAAACACAATCCACCATCTTGACTGAGGGCAAACTTAAGGGCAAAAAGTTAGCAAGTTCCAAAATATAGCAGGAGATTCCTGGACATTACTCCGACCTCAACAGCGGCCTCTGGACGATACCTGACTTGGTTTCTTCGGATGTCTCTGATGAAATTGTTTTATCAGTCGAGGAGCATTAATGTTACTTACAGGTTCCCACAAATTTTCTTCAGACCCATAACCTTGCCACTTAATAAGGTATTGTAGCTGGTTCCTGAAAATTCTAGCATCCAAGATTAGCTCTACGACGAACTGCTCTTGACCATCAATCTCCACTGCATCAGAAGGAGAGGGAACACGTCCCAGAAAAGGGTTGGACACGACAGGTTTTAGCAGAGACACATGAAACACAGGATGGATCTTCATAGATTGTGGGAGTTTGAGCCAAACAGCTACTAGACTGATTATCTTGATGATCTTATATGGCCCGACAAACTTCTGTCCCAGTTTTGGTGAAGGAAATCTTAGTTTCAAATTTCTGGTGGTAAGCCATACCTTATCCCCCACTTTGAAAGTTGGTGCTGGTTTGCAACGTTTATCTGCCATCTTCTTATAATTTTCTTGAGCCCTCTCTAGTGTTTCCTTTAGAAGCCGTAAATTTTGCTGTAATGCAGAGATCCTTTCCGCAGCAGCTTGAATATGTGGAACAGCAGGGAATTTGGGAAGAATATTTGGATGGTATCCCAAATTTGCAAAGAAAGGAGTCTTTTTGGTAGAAGCATTTTGGGAATTATTGTATGAAAATTCAGCCACAGGAAGCAGATCAATCCAATCATCTTGTAAATGACAAATATAACATCGCAGGTACTGTTCCAAGGTCTGATTCGTGCGTTCAGTCTGTCCATTAGATTGTGGGTGAAATGCGGTTGACAGATTAATATTAATATCCAGTGCTGGGAAAAAAAACTCCCAAATTTGGTTTTAAAAAGCCCCA
>JAODAL010051959.1:0-26321 GCA_025379985.1 Phyllomedusa bahiana
GGGGGAAAGGGTGGGGGGGTGGGGAAAAGTACCAGCCCCATCAGCAGCAACCTAAGTCTGGATCCTGATGACGCTTCCTTACCCCCTAGTGAGGAGGGCACCCCGCAGCAGCAGCAGCAGGACCTGGAGCAGACCCTGAACCACAAGGTGGTGGCCAACTTGGACAGCACTCTGCCACCCCAGTTAGAAAATCCGCTGGACTACTGGCAGCCAAATGGATGTGTGGCCGGCAACTTCCCGAGTTTGCAGTGGGAGAAGCTGTCCCTGCCGGCCCATTTAGTGTGGCATCAGAGCGGGTGTTCAGTGCGGCGGGGGCCATCGTTACCCCAAGGAGAACCCGCTTGTCCACGGGAAAGTGGAACGATGACCTTTGTCAAGATGAATAGGCGTGGATCGGCCAGGATTTCCACACACCCAATGCCTTAGGCGTCAGACTACATCAGCCATGACGCCTCACCCAAACTGTGAGAAATGAGTCTGGGTTCAAATACCTGCCTCAGCCACTATTCTGATGCCGCCACCCGCCTGATGCCACACATCTGCTGACAGTTTCTCCATCTTCCACCAACCATCTTTGCCAGGGACTGGTATTGCCACCCATCTCCACACTCTGTCATTGTGCCACTTTATGACCTCATGCTGCTTCTGCTGTTGCTGGTGCCGTGACATCTACACTGTGTCATTGTGCCACTCTCTGACCTCATTCTGTTGCTCCTGCCGCCGTCACCTCCACTCTCTGTCATTCTGCAACTCTGTGGCCTACTCCTGTTTTTGCCACCTCCAGAATGTCATTGTGCCACACTATGACCTCATGCTGCTGTGGCTGCCGCCGTCACCTTCACACTCTGTCACTGATGTTGCCACCTGAGCCCTCAGCTTGTTTTTTTCCAGCTGTCGCTGCCATGACTTTATCAGGCTACATTCCCCCTTCAGTTTTTTGGTCAGTTTTCCCTTTTTAAGTGCCCAGGGAATTTTATAGTGAAGCGATTCTAAGAGCGGCGGCAGTCATGTGCGTGTCATACTAAAACACAACATTGTATGAAGACCAAAACCAAGCTCCTCTGCATATTTAAGCATGGCACAAAAGTTTTACAGCACCCTGCAGGCTCTGTGCAGCCTGAAAATCGCTGTTTTTTTTAACGGATTTTATCTAAAATAATTCGACCGAAGTTATTTTTGTCGGGAAATTCGGCGAAGTGAGCGAACCGAATTTTTGAGAAATTCGCCCATCTCTAGTTATGATTCTTGGGAGGCTTGAAGGGGGAAAAAAATTGCCAGAAAAAATCCCATTCCTTAAAGGGTTAATAGCTTGTGATTTTGTGAAAAAAAAAAACTGGTTCACCTGCAAAATCATCCCATTAAAAAGTCACTGTAAAAAAAAAAATATGGGTGGGCATGGTATCAACCACATTTGGCCAGCTGCTCTATGTAGCTCACCCTAGTATAGATAATCTGAAGCAGAATGACTGCCTGCAGAAAATTTGTAATATACTTTGAGCCTTAAATATCAAAACTCATAGTAAAATGAATCCTGTTTCCAACATTAACCAATCATAGCACAGTTTTCATTTTTTTTCAGGTTTTTTAAAGGGATTATCCACTAAAAAAATTAATGGCACTGAAGTAAGAGTGGGCAAAAAATAAATTAGAAAACTATACCTACTTACCTACCGGTTTACTGCCACTCCAGAACATGTCTGTGATCCCCTCCTCTTCATTTTCGGGTTCTCATCTTAACCACTTACAATGGAGCACTAGCTTCTGCAATGTGTTAGCAAAGAGCAGCAGATCGCCTCTAGCTCTGAAGTGGCAGTGGTGGGGGACAGGTAAGTATCATTTTTTTTTTTACATTTTTTTGTTCATTCTTGCCATAATATCATGTAATTGTTTTTAGTGGACAACCTCTTTAAAGGGGTTTTGCCACCATCTAATGTTGACATGGGATCCTCCAAAATGGGTATGTAATCATTTTTTTTAAATATATGTGATTAAAAAAAGTGTAGCCTGTGAGAGCTGCAGCCTTGCTTAGTTCCCCTTAGTTTCCTGATTGTTTACAATAACTACGACCAGGAGCTCATCTGGCTGCACTTGCATTGTTTGCACTTCTTATCTGATGGCAGAGCACATGACCGAGCTTTGAAGGGAGGGGGAGAACAAAGCAGTGCTACTGGGCATGAACACTATCTCTGCTTCTGTGTCACAGCCCACCACTACTCCATGTATAGAGAATCCGTTGGTTGTAATGTAATTATATGAGTAAACATGATCAGCACTGTGCTCAGCCCTCCTCCCTCCCCCCTGCAGCAGTTAGTGAAGGCTGCCTGCTTGGATCTTATCTTTTCTCTTGTGCAGATAAGAGGGAGAACACAAAACCTGTATAGCTTGTGCACAATACAGTTATCCTCTGTGGTTTAGCCAAACAACATGTTGGCTCAACTACAGAGACTGAATATCAGCCTTGGGGGCGTGCATGGGGGGTGGTATGATGACATCACAGAGGAGGCACTTGTTTTTTTAAATACAGGAACACAATGCCCCTTTTTTCAAGACTGAAGAGGACATTGGCAGCCTGTTAGGTAAGGAAATCACTTCTTGGCAAAACCCCTTTTAAGGCATAAAAGCTGAATTCTGATTGGTTGTTATGGGTAATGTATTTTAAGGTTTACTTGATTACAATTGATGACTTGTGTACTTGCATGGGATAGCTATACCAAGGTGGGGATGCTGCCCTTGGAGATAAAGAAAGTCTTTTTTTTCTACAGAATGACATCTCAGAAGATGATCCGCTCATCAGTGACACTAAATATATGATTCATCTGTGAGGGATGGTGCCTTACTTTGCACACGTTTTGTTTTTTAGTGGATATACATGTAACTTGGCTACACAATCCATAGAAAAATGAGACACTTATGGGAAAGATTACAATTGAGTACACTTTTAGTGCTGGGGTATAACACAACCCCATAAGGATCCCTGCTCTAGTTCTTATCACTTTAAAATAAGAGCTGGGGGCTACATGGTTGTCTTAATGGTACCTATGCCATTGTGTCCTCACAAGAAAATAGCTCAAAATGATCAGATTAATCATGTTTTCTAAGAAACACAATAACTACCTGTGCTAACGTGCTAAATTACAGTAAACCAATGTAGACTAAGTCGAGCAATGCAAGAGACGATATTTTATGTATATTCCATGCCTGAAATTTCCTTAATAATCCTCTGCTAGACAAACACAAAGAAGCAATTTCTGCTTCACATACACATGAACGGGACAACAAAATAATAACATTTAATTCAATAATTACTTGTGTTGTGATGAATTCTGATTTTGCAGGGAAGCAAAGTTAAAACTAGACACGTTAATGAACATGTTATTAAGAGGTTTTATGCTGATTATCTGGAATTTAATGAATGCTCAGATTTGCTCTAATGCGTGGAAACAAAAGTGCATAAAAACAACATCAATATTAGTAGATAGCAAGAGAGTCAGAAAATATCCATATCTAGTGAGAGCATGAAAAGCTTAGCAACATTTTGTCGATATCAGGTGTGCACAATTATAGTAGACATCCCATAGCTATGAGCCCATGTTTACTTCAATCTTCCTATAATCAATTAAATGCATTTAAATGAGAAAATACTGTGGAGCTTAATGACAGTGGTTTTTTTTACTGTCATAAACTGATAAATAAAAAAACAGGCCTCACAAATTGCACGATTCAATCTACTAAATTGTCATTTGCAGCAATGGACCTTTTGTCTAATAAGTATATGTTTGGTTCTACATTTATTTCCTGGAATAATAGTGTGTTGGTTTATTGAATTATCTATCTGGATTATTACAATAAAACATGTGAAACCTGTATTTTAAGGAACATCTTTAAAGAATAGTTCTGGGAGTTAAGAATGTTCATTGGTCTGTTGGGGCATGATAGAGAATAGAAGAAAAAACTCATACTTGGCTTCCGGATGCTCCTGTTCAGTCCTGATGGCTGTCTCGTTTACTTTTGCTGAAGCAGTGAATGGACATCGCCCACCTGGCAGATGCAGCCAATCACAGGCAAAAGGGGTCACATGCATATGAAGTTGTTATTGGCTGCACCTGTCACGTGAACGATGAATGTTCACTGCTTAATTCCGGCATGAACGGACTGGACACCAAGACTGATCAGGACATCCAGAAGGTAAATATAAGTCTTATCTTCTATTCTTTATCTTGCCCATACAGACCAAAGCACTTTCTTAATTCCCAGAACACCTGTAATGGGACCCTAGGATTTGAACAGGAAAGACAGACAGTGAGCCCTAGTGCTAAGCCCCCCAGCTCTGTCCCTGCCTACTTGCCGGCCTGCGGTGGTCAGTGACAACTGGAAGATAGTAAGGTGACCAGACAGACAGACAAACACAATTAAGAATGGTCAGGTTAAAATGGGTCAGAATCAGAGGAGGCAGAAAAGGTACAAAAGCGGCAAATGAAAAACAAATGTTAAAAAGGTGGACAAAAGGTCAGAAAAGCCAAGCAAATAATCCAGGGAGAAAATGCTAGCTGAAGAATAAGTCTATCACAAGCACAGAACAAGAGAAAATGAGGTTCTTAGTAAATAACTACACTTTATCACTCAGAGCATAGCCAGGACCTATAAAACATTTTTTGTTGACAAAGCACTTTCGGTTGTTTGGGCTTTCACCATATTCAGGGGAGCCTCTACTACTGAGTCCAACATGGGAGACTGAGTAGTAGAACCTAGTTTAGCGTTTCTCGAGGTTCCACCTTTAGTCTCCTGATATCCAGAGCACACAGAACCCAGGCAGACAGGCAATAAAGGTGAGTGGAGGGGGCAACTGTCACGCACCGATCAAGCAGAATGATCTGTAACCCAGCCCTCGGACTAGCAGAGTGGCAGATGGGTGTGGTGGAAATCTGTCAATCACACTACAGCACAGAAATAAAACAGTGTGCAGACCAGTGCAAGTAACATGCAAAATTCAGATACAAGTCATAGCAAAAAGTGCAGTCTCTGCTGTAGCTTATGGGAAGAGGACTGCGCAGCAGCTTGAGCAGGCATGATCATGATGATACCTCTTTAACTTATGTAGGTGTCAATATAGTATCAAAAATACTAAGAGGGTAGCAGATAAAGTGATTACACTCAGACGTGTAATGGAGGAAGTGATAACTATAGTAAGAAGAACAAAATAAGGTGCAGAAAATTGTTTGCATTCCTATTCCAATTTTTGCTCTGGATCCTACAGTTGCTTACATCCCTGACAACTATCACTGTTTCCAATATCCCTAAACTGTGCTATCATTGTATGCATTGTGTCTGCATATTAACATCACAAGTTAGTATTTGACAAAGTAGCTCAGATCCTTAACTTTATTTGTCTCTTGTATGTTGTCTGCTCCCTGCTGAAGACCAGGGTTTTGCAGGATAGGTTCCAGTGTTACCCTTTTTGGGGTGATTGCTCTGCTTGAGGCAGGGTGAGCCAGGGAGAGATTATGGCACGCCCTGTTAGGCATGCTTGTGGTGATGGTCAGTCCATCTTAGCCTCAGTTTGGTTTGTTTCCTTTAGTGCCAGTTCTATTCCTGTTTTTTTCTCCCATTCCCTCACAGATGAAGCTTCCCCATTCTGTTAAGTCTACCAGGTTTAGAAGTCTGTGGGTATTCCAAAACATGTCTTTTCAAGTACTTAGTGCCACTGATCATACAATATTTAGCTATTGTACAAGAAGTACATGCTTCATTTTACTATTCCCACGTACTGTTTTAGATATGGTTACTTTTTATTTTCATTGAATTCTGTTTTGTAAGCTTGTATTGATAGAGAATAAGGTGGATGCACATACAATTAGAGATGGGCGAATTTCCCGGCAAAAAATAACTTCGTTCCGAATTACTTCAGGACGAATCACGTTAAAAAACAGCTATTTCCAGGCTGCACAGAGCCTGCAGGGTGCTGAAGAACGTTGTGCCATGCTTAAATATGCAAAGGGAGCTTGGTTTGGTCTTCATACAATGTTGTGTTTTAGTATGACACACACATGACTGCCGCTGCTCTTAGAATCGCTTCACTATAAAATTCCCTGGGCACTTAACAGGGCAAAACTGACCAAAAAACTGAAGAGGGAATGTAGACTGATAAAGTCATGGCAGCGACAGCTGGAAAAAAATAAGCTGAGGGCTCAGGTGGCAACATCAGTGACAGAGTGTGGAGGTGACGGCGGCAGCCACAGCAGCATGAGGTCATAGTGTGGCACAAAGACATTCTGTAGGTGGCAAAAACAGGAGTAGGCCACAGAATAGCAAAATGACACAGTGTGTAGGTTATGGCAGCAGCCACAGCAGCAGCATGAGGTCAGACATTGGCACAAAGACACAGTGAGCAGGTCAGCTCACCAGACACAGCAGAAGCAAGAGTAAAGACAGTGGCACAATGACACAGTGTGTAAGTCACGTCAGCAGACACAGCACCAGCATGAGGTCAGGCAAATGGGCCAATTTACATTCTGGAGGTGGCAAAAACAGGAGTAGGCCACAGAGTGGGACAATGACACAGTGTGGAGGTCAGCCATAGCAGCAGCATGAGGTCAGGCAGTGGCACAATGACTTCTGGAGGTGGCAAAAACAGGAGTAGGCCACAGAGTGGGACAATGACACAGTGTGTAGGTCATTTGGGGCAGCCACAGCCGCAGCATGAGGTCAGACAGTGGCACAATGACAGAGTGTAGGTCACGGGAGCAGCCACAGCAGGAGCATGAGGTCAGGCAGTGGCACAATGACATTCTGGAGGTGGGAAAAAAAGGGAGTAAAGGGCCCCAGAGTGGGACAATGACACAGTTGTGGAGGTCACGTCAGCAGCCACAGCAGCAGCATGAGGTCAGACGTGGGACAATGACACAGTGTGTAGATCACGGCAGCAGCCACAGCAGCAGGGATGAGGTCAGACAGTGGCACAAATGAACAGTGTGTAGGTCACAGCAGCAGCCACAACAGCAGCATGAGGTCAGGCAGTGGCACAATCACATTCTGGAGTTGGCAAAAACAGGAGTAGACCACAGAGTTGGACAATGACACAGTGTGGAGGTCAAAGGGAGCAGACACAGCAGCAGCATGAGGGCAGACAGTGGCACAATGACAGAGTGTGGAGGTCATGGCAGCAGCCACAGCCCGCCCCATGAGGTCAGACAGTGGCACAATGTGACAGTGTGGAGGTCACGCAGCAGCCACAGCAGCGGCATGAGGTTAGGCAGTGGCACAATGACATTCTGGAGGTGGCAAAAAACAGGAGTAGGCCACAGAGTGGGACAATGAATCAGTGTGGAGGTCACGGAAGCACCACACAGCAGCATGAGGTCAGGAACAGTGGCACAAGGGACAGATTTGTGGGAGGCCCACGGCAGCACCCCACAGCAGCAGCTTTGAGGTCGGGCCCAGGGGCACAAGGGACATTCTGGGGGGGGCAAAAACAGGGGGTGGGGCCAAAAAGGGTGGGAAAAATGACACAGTGGGGGAGGTAAAAGGCAGCAGCACAGCAGCGAAATTGGGCCCAGACGGGTGGCCCCAAGGACAGAGTGTGGAGGTACAGCACAGCCAAAAAGCAGCAGCTTTGGGGTGGGACAGGGCCCAAGGGACAGAGTGGGGGAAGGTAGGGAAAGCAGCCACAAAAGCAGCATGGGGTTAAAGGCAGGGGCACAAGGGACTTTTTGGAGGTGGCAAAAAAAAGGAGTGGGCCACAGAGTGCGAAATGACACAGGTGGAGGTCCGGCAGCACCCACACAGCAGCAGGGAGGTCAAAAATTTGGCACAATGACAGAGTGTGGAGGTCCCCGGCAGCAGCCCCCAGCAGAAAAAAAAAAAAATCAAAAATGGCAAAATGAGGTCCCCCCACCAAAAATACAATGGGGAAAAGGTACGGCAGCAGCCACAGCAGCAGCAATGGGGGTAAAGCAGGGGCCCAAAATTTACATTCTGGAAAGGGGGCAAAAACAGGATGGGGCCCCACAGATTGGGCAATAAAAAACAGTGTGGAGGTCACGGCAGAAACCCACACCCAGCAGCATGGGGTTTCAGACAGGGGGCAAAATTTACACAGTTTGTAGATCATGGAGCACCCAGCATGGGTCAGACAGTGGCCCCAAAAACATTTGGAGGTGGCAAAAACAGAAATTTGGGCCCACAGAGGGGGCACAATGACAGAGAGTGGGGGTGAGGGCCCGGCAGCGCTTTAGGAGGGGGAAAGTGGCAAAATTGACATTTTTGGGGGTTTTTTAAAAAAAAACAGGAATAGGCCACAGAGGGCAAAAATGACACAGTGTGTAGGTCACGGCAGCAGCCACAGGCACATACGTCAAAAAGGGGCACAATCACATTCTGGAGGGGGAAAAAAAACCGGAGTAGGCCACAGATTGGTAAAAATGACGGAGTGGGGGTACGGAGAAGCCACAGCAGCAGCATGGGGTCAGACAGTGGCAAAAGGACAGAGTGTGGAGGTGGGGGGCAATACCAGTTCCCTGGTAAAGATGGTTGGTGGCAGAGGGAAAAAAACTGCCCAAGCAGATGGTGGAACGGGCGGGTGGCGGCATCAGAATAGGGGCCCGAGGGCGGTTCTTTGAACCCAGACTTATTTCTCACAGTTTTGGGGTGGGGTCATGGCTGATGAAGCCTACCCTAAGGAATTGGTGTGGGGAAACCCTTGGCCGATCCACCCCTTTTTTCATCTTGACGGGAGGTCAGTGGGTTCCCACATTTCCCGTGGACTGGGGGTTCCCCTTAGGGAAAACGGGGCCCCCACCGCACTGAGCCCCGTCTGATGCCACAAATTCCCGGGGCAGGCAGTTTCTCCATTTCAATCTGGGCCAAGGGTTGCGGCCCCCAAAACCATTTGGGCGCCCAGTAGGCCAGCGGATTTCTAACTGGGTGGAAAGAGTGTTTTCCAAGTGGGCCCCCCACAGGGTTGGGGGTTCGGGGTTGCTCAAGGCCCTGCTTCTGCTGCTGCGGCGGGGGCCCTCCTCACTAGGCGGTTGAAGGAAGCTACTCTTTTCAGTAAACTCCAACTTTTGGGTTTGCGGGCTGATAGCTGGTATTGCCCCCGCCCCCAGCCCCACCTTCCCCCTGCAGCCGGGGGCCCTTTAAAAGTGAGTGCGGGGAAGAACCCCCTGGTCAAACTGTCAGATGGGAAAGGGATCCCCCGCACATGGGCACGGAAAACTGACTAGGGGAGGGATTTCCCTTTTAAAGTATTTAAAGTTTGTCCTCCCTCTCAAAAGCGGGGAAAAGGGCCCCCATTATCCCCCGGGGGGAAAGCGGGGGGTCCAATAGGGGGAGACCCAGAAGTCATCCCTCTCCCGGATGCTGACTATTCGGCTTCCTACCCAAAGGGAAAAATCTTTTAAAGCGCGGGCCATTTACACCGGGGACCCCGGGGGGCTCCCGGGCCTCCATCTCCACGTAAAATTGCCACGGTCCCTTGGGGCCATTTTCCCTCCTCTTCCCATCTCCACCCACCTCCCCCAGCTGCTCCTGCCCCTCCCTCTTGTCCCGGGGTAGAAAATCCACCATTTCCCCAAAAACAATGCTTTTTGCTCCAATGTCCTCCTCCTCCTCCATTTCGCCCCCCCAAACCAGACTCATGGGGCCCCGCGAGGTGTAGTCCCCCCCTTTCCCAGTCCCTCCCCAACAGTTTTTTTTTTCAGAAATCGTTTCCAGGAAAAGAACAGTGGAAGCGTTATTTCCCCCGGGGTTTCCCTGGCGACTGAAAATAATTTCGCCCCTCGAAGGGCCCTCAACAAACGGCAGGTGTCACACTTTAGCTGCCACTTTTTGCCCAATCACAGTTACACAGGGGGGGTACTTTTTGCCCTGCCGGTTTCATCAAAAAATCTTTTAATGGCCTTTTTTTGGGGTTTCATAAAGTCGGAAAAAAAAACATGTGCGGCTGGAATTCCAACGGGGGGGAAGCACGCATATCAAAGTGTTTTGGGGGGACCCTTTCTGCCGCTGCAACTCGGGGAGGGTGTTCCTGGTTTTGTACAAAATGGAAAAAAGTAAATGCACATTTTCCGGGCCATTTTCAAAAAGGTTCTAAAAATGGTGGAAAAATTTTCGGGAAACCCTTTTTTTTTCACAACCAAATTGAAACACGTCGCCTTTTTTCCCAGGGCCATGGCCACCCCCCCCCCTCGATGCAGCCCCCGGGAACACCAGTTCCTCCCATTGCCCCGTCCCCATGGTTCCGATTTGCAGTTGGCGGGGGAGAAACCCAAAACATCGATATTTTCTGCATGGGTGAGCATTTCCCCTTCCCCTGTGTGACTTCGTTCCCCGAAGCAAGCCGGGTTTGTAGAACTGCGTGACCCCCGGCTATCCCCTACAATGGGGTATGAGGAAAGCAGAAACTTGGGGAGGATGAAAAGGTGGTGGAGGGGGGAGGCAGACATTGGCGCAGGGGGCCGCATTTTGGGCCCAAAGGGAGGGAAAGGCCGTCCCCTTTTCCTTTTTTTGGGGGCCGGGGCCCGGGAAGCAAAATTCACCCAGTGGGCCTTTAAAGGACATGTACTGGCCCTGGCCCTTTAGTTACAGCTCCAGCGCCGGCTGCCGTGCCCCTTTGGGAAACCCAAAACCATAAGCTAAAAGGACGGGGCCCCCCCCTTTTCCTTTTCTCCCATATTTATGAAGTGCTGGAAATGCCTTTTTGGAAAAAAAATTTAGGGTTGGAACCTTCATCTCGGCTCGGAAACAAGCCATTAGTTTTTCTAAACCCGGGGGCAGACCCACCTTTTGGGAAAAAGGGAGGGGGACTGCAGAAACCAAACAACGGGGGGACAGGAGCCCCAAGAAAATTGCGGGAACCTTAGGATGGTTTTGGATCCCTTACTGTTGCCCCTTTGCAATCGCCTGGGGCTAACAAAAGGGCTGGCGCCAGGGTTAGCGAGGAGCAGGGCATCTGGACCGGGAGAGGGAATTTGAAAAAGGGAAAAACACTCCCCCCGGGGCCCAATGGTGGGATTGGGGAATTGGCCCGAAAGGGTTCATGCGTGCCACTGGGCGCTGCGCTTCTGTTTTCCCGCGGCGGAGGATGGACCCCCACATCTAAAGCCACTTTTCCCCAGGCCACCGGATGGTAAAGCTTCCATTTTTTGACGCAGGCCCTTTTTGGTGCCAACTTTAGTCCCGGGCCCACGCTTCATTTTCTGTTTTCAGATTCTACATAAAACCCCATATTGGTCCTCCAATTTTTTCTTAGCAAAGAACTGCCACACCCCCCCGAGAAAGGTTTTTTAAACCCCAACCTCCCCCTGAGTGAAACTGCCGCCGCTGCCTCGCTAAAGCCCCTGTGACGCTACTTTTTTTAAACCTGCGAAGGGGGGTTTTTTACCCCGGGCCGCTTGGCCCCCCAAACCTCACATGTGCTACCTGCTGCCCTCAGGGCCCAAAACACCCACTTGCGGCTGCGCCGCTGCCTGACCCCGAAAGCTAACGCCCTTCCCCCCTGACATTTTTAAAACCCTTCCCTTCACCCGGCCCCAAGTGCGGGGTTCGGCTACACCCTCTTCAAATTTGTTTTTCCCATCGTAAACCAGCTGCCCTCAACACCCGGTTTGATATGCAGAGGCTGACCCCCCCCACAACATGACCCCCCAAATGCCCCCTCTCCAATCATACTTTGGGGGCCCTACTGCAAGAAGCAGGGGAAAATTGGCCCCATTTCTTCGCTGCCAAGTAGCTGCGACTGCCCTCCTCAAATTGTTCATCCTCGCTATATAGTGGCGCTGAGCCCGACCACAGTAAAATCTCTGGCTGAGGGAACCCGGATGGGACAGAGGGGGGTTTGAGGACAGGTGAGGGGCCCCGGGCCCGCTCCCCGGGGCCAAAGCCAACTAAGGGTTGTGTCTGACGTTTTTTTCCCCACTCTTTTGGGTGGGGGTTTTTCAGATGTTCATCGGGGGAAAAAGGGGCGGGGGCCCTTTAAAAAATTTTAAAAAAAAACAAGAAACCCCTTGGGGTTTTCTAGTCAGTTTAAAAGGCCGGGTAGATGATAGCGGCATTTTTGGCCTCACCGAAATGACCCCCGCTCGACGTCCCCTTTCGGGGCTGCGGACCGGTCCTGGAATGTTTTGGGGCCCCTGCCACTCGCAGGTGAGATCCTGCCCCCTCTCTGTCGACATACTTTTTTCTAAAAAAAGTACAGACATTTTTTGATGAAGGGTATCTGTAAAAGATAAATACACACCCTGTTTTGACGCCAAACAACCCGTAACAAACTTGGTAAAAAACCCTTTTGGTTTTAAATTCGCTCCACAAATGGGCCCGGAAAAATTTTTTGTTTGTGCCGTTTAAAAACTCTGTGTATTTTACTGAATATAAAAGCACAAAAAGGCTTTAAATTTAAACCCTTTTGGGTAAGGGGTTATTCAAAAGGTGAAAGGGATATATTTTGGGGTTGAAAAAAGCGGTTTTTTGGGTCACCACAGCTGCAGGGAAAACGCTTAATTTAACCCCCGGGGGTGTAAATTGCGCAAAAGAATTTAGCAACCACAAACCCCCTAGCTTTGTACGGGGTTTTCAATTGGGTGTTTTTCTAAGCCCCCACAACAAGAGATTAAATTTTAATTTTAAACCCTTTGCTTTGAATTAGGGTAAAGGAAAAAAGTATATATTTTGGGGTGAAAATTTACGGTTTCTTGGAGCCACCACAGCTGAAAAAAAATGCTTAATTAACCCCCGGGGTGTAAATTGCGCCAAAGAATTGGGGCCCCCACAAACTAAATAGGTTTTAGGTGTTACAATGGCGTTTTTTTTTAGCTACACAACAAGAGATAAAAATTTTTTAAATTTAAAACCCTTTGTTGGGGAATATTTTTAAAAAGGAAAAAAGTTTATATTTTTTGGGGTTTTAAAAGACGGTTTTTTTTTGGGAAACACCCCAGCTGAAAAAACAACGCTTAATTTTAAACCCCGGATGTAAATTGCGCCAAAAAAAATTGGGTCACCACAAAAATTGTAGCTTTGTAGGTGGTTTCAATGCGGTTTTTTTTTTACGCCCACAAAAACAAGAGATAAAATTGTAATTAACCTTTGCTTTGTGAATTTTTTGCTACAGGAAAAAAAAGTATATATTTTTTGGGGTAAAAATGACGGTTTTTTTGGGATCACCACAGCTGAAAAAAAAACGCTTTTAAATTTAAACCCCCGGATGTAAATTGCGGGGCCCAAAAAAAGAGCCACCACAAACCAAATAGCTTTTTGCGTTTTTACAATGCGGTGTTTTTTAGCTACACAACAAGAAAAAAATTGTAATTTAAAACCCTTCCCCTTGTGAAATTTGGGAAAGGAAAAATTTAAATATTTTGGGGTTGAAATGACGGTTTTTTTTGGATCACCACAGCTGAAAAACAACACTTTAATTTAAACCCCCGGGTGTAAATTGCGCCAAAAAATTGAGCCACCACAAACTAGTAGCTTTGTAGCGGGTTACAATGCGGTGTGTTTTACGCCACACAAAAAGAGATAAAATTTAATTAACCTTTGCTTGTGAATTATGCAAACAGGAAAAATGTATATATTTTGGCGTTGAAAATGACGGTTTCTTAGGATCACCACAGCTGAAAAACAATGCTTAATTAACCCCTGGATGTAAATTGCGCCAAACAATTGAGCAACCACAAACCAGTAGCTTTGTAGCGTGTTACAATGCGGTGTTTTTTTTACGCCACACAACAAGAGAAAAATGTAATAAACCTTTGCTTGTGAATTATGCTACAGTGAAAAATTATAAAATTTTTTGGCGTAGAAAATGACGGTTTTCTTGGGTTTCACCACAGCTGAAAAACAACGTTTAATTTAACCCCTGGATGTAAATTGCGCCAAACAAATGAGCCCCCCACAAACTAGTAGCTTTTTCGCGTGTTACAATGCGGTGTTTTTTACGCTACACAACAAAAATAAAATGTAATTAACCTTCGCTTGGAATTAGGCTACGGGAAAAATTTATAATTTTGGCGTTGAAAATGACGGTTTCTTGGGATCACCACAGCTGAAAAACAACACTTAATTAACCCCTGGATGTAAATTGCGCCAAAGAATTGAGCCACCACAAACTAGTAGCTTTGTAGCGTGTTACAATGCAGTGTTTTTTACGCCACACAACAAGAGATAAAATTGTAATTAACCTTTGTTTGTGAATTATGCTACAGAAAAATTTATATATTTTGGCATTGAAAATAACGGTTTCTTGGATCATCACAGCTGAAAAACAATGCTTAATTACCCCTGGATGTAAATTGCGCCAAACAATTGAGCCACCACAAACTAGTAGCTTTGTAGCGTGTTACAATGCGTGTTTTTTAGCTACACAACAAGAGATAAAATTCTAATTAACCTTCGCTTGTGAATTATGCTACAGGAAAAATGTATATATTTTGGCGTTGAAAATGACGGTTTTTTTGGGGAAATCACCACAGCTGAAAAACAACGCTTAATTAACCCCTGGATGTAAATTGCGGCAAAAAATTGAGCCACCCACAAACTAGTAGTTTTGTAGGTTTACAATGCGGTGTTTTTACGCCACACAACAAGAGATAAAAATTGTAATTAACCTTTGCTTAAATTATGCTACAGGAAAAATGTATATATTTGGCGTTGAAAAATGACGGTTTTGTTGGATCACCACAGCTGAAAAACAACGCTTAATAAACCCCTGGATGTAAATTGCGCAAAAGAATTGAGGCAGGCCAAAAATGAAGTGGTATTTGTATTGTAAAAACGCTGTTCTTTAAATGAATACAACAGGAACTGGCTTAGATCCCCCTTGGATATTCAATGTGCTGTGAGCAGATAGGATTTAAATGTAATATGCAGCTGCAGTGGATGCACACGGTTTTTCAGATCCAATACCCAAAAAATCAGAAATAGAACGTTAAGAAAAGCAGTCTCTGAGACAAGCGAGACACCCCACAAAAATCGCTGTAAAAAAAATCAGTTCTTCAGTAACAATCAGCCGCGGCAGCACCTTCCCTGATCAGTACAGTGAGAGCGGTATGAGCTCCCAGTGTCGCGCCCGGACTTATATAGTGCGGTGACGTCACAGAATCCCGCCGGTCTCTGATTGGCTTCATCTCTGCACATGCCCATGCAGGCTATGCCCTTCTTCCTCCCAGAGTGCTTTGCCCCATTTACGCCATGTGTCTCGCAGCCTTTTATCAATCAAAAGCACACTTCGTTCACCCGAAGTACCCCAAACTTCGACTTCGTTCAGAACCGAAGTTTTCCTGGAATTCTAAACGAATTTCACTTTGTTAGAATCAATTCGCCCATCTCTACATACAATACTAAGAAATTATAGTAAGCAAAAGGAATCTAAAAAAACACAAATACACCAGGGGGCAAAGTCAATAGAGGTAAATATATTCATAATATAAATGAGTCTTCAGTTAAAAGCAATTCAGTTGAAGAAACAAGAAGGTATACTGGTAGGCTGAAACAAAAGCCTACAACATTTTATACGGTATAAAACATGTGTGGATGAGTCAAGTCAATGCAGATGCTGTTTTCATTATACCTACAGTATTACTAATTTTTTAAAAATATAAAGCTATTTCAACTAAATAACTGGTTCTGGCCTTTCAGGACCAGACACAGTTTAGGAGTTTATTTATTGACATTTCTGTTTTTTTTATTTTATGATTGACGTGACTGCCTTTTTCTTTATTGTTTCATACATATATTTATCACTCTTTTAGAATTATTAAGCTTTATGCTTTTGTAGTTATAGAAAAAATATAACTGTCATCAGCCACACTATTGTTCTTGTACTGCATACTGACTAGCCCTGCTGCTTGGTGCATATGCAAACCGCAGATTATACATAACAATATTATTATGAGTTAATCCAAACGCCAAAAACAGTCCTGACATACTGTATATACTGTACTAGAATACTCTGTTCGGCCACATTTGTGTATCTTTTTATAAGGCAGAAGTTACATTTTCCTTAAATATGTTTTTTCTAACAAGTTCTGTCGTATTTAAAGTTAACATTTTTAGTGTCAATAAAACTTCATAACTACTTATGAAATATTGCATAATCATTACATTTCATTTTTTTTTTTCCTCAGACCTCTGCCATAAACAAGTCTTCACAGTCTAGCTCATATTATTTATTCCTAGTGCTATTTTTATCAAGGTTGCTTTGTCTCACTGAGAATTTACTGCGAAGAATATTGATGTTCCTAAAATAAAGGTAACAAGAGGAAAGAAATGAATTGTTTGCCTTTCACATCCTGCCAGACAACTAATCCATTTTCTATTTATACCATATAATCAATGTATATCTTTAAGTTACTTTTTAAAAGTTGTCTTGCATTTAATCTTGCCTGAAGTACATTGGTGGGAGACTTTATTGTCCAACTTTCCATACTTGATTACACACTGCATAGACACAATCAGGTCAAAGAAAGATTCTGGAGATTGTTTAAAATTGTTATGTGTATCTCTGCATTAAAAAGTACAACCAGAGATGTTTTTTATGCTATTAATTGATGTATTCAACAATGTTGATACAGGCAGCACTTACAGACTTAAACTGATAGACAGATAGATTAGATAGATATCTTTTTGCATTAGTTCTAAAGATGTTTGTCTGTTATTTGGCAGAACCCAGCATAATTCACTGGAGAAATACAGTAGGCTCTACTGTATGTATACTATATCAATGTACTGTATACACATGGATCCTCCTCCAGCAGCTGTGGAATGCACTGCAGTCAGCATGGCTCCAGATACCTGTGACAATCTACCAGGACCTTGTCAAGTCACTCTCAGTCTGCCTAACTGCTGCACACGTCATTTACTCTGGATATTAGCTGGTAGTGTCTATATACATACACTACTCACAAAAAGTTAGGGATGTTTGGCTTTTGGTTGAAATTTCAGGATGAATATAACATTTCTTAAACATATTTTTAAAGAAACTAATTGAGACCATCTCTAAACTTTAGAATACACATTTCTAACTGTTCAATGTTTCAGTACTTTTTGCACAATTTACTGATCTCTAACAAGCAGCTTAATGGCAAATTTCACAACAGGTGTTTCATCCCTGAATCCCCCAATTAATTTAGGGAATTAATTTGAATTGGGACTTAAACAGTCCTCCTCATCATGCTGTTCACATTTTGACATCATGAGACTAAGACAAAACCTTATAATTGATCAACAATACCTTGCCATTGCGAGGCTTCAAGCAGTATGCTCTCAGACGGAATTGGCCACTGAGCTTAGAGTGTCACAGAGTGTCATCAGCAGGTTGTATCAGAGATACAGAGAGACTGGAAGAGTCACCGAATGGCAAATAAGCGGACGTTCTTTGTCTACATTACACACTGATGACCGCTTCGTTGTAAACAATGTCCTGCGGAACAGGATGATGAATGCCGCACAACTCCAGATACGTTTAAGGGAGGTGAGAGGCAACCAAGTTTCACATCAGACCATTGGTAACCATTTACATCAGCGTGGTCTGTGTGCTAGATGACCTGACCACACAACCAAGCACAGGCATGATTGTTTTGCAGAGGCGAGGTAGCATCTATGCTAGACAAGGGACCAGTGAGCTTCAGTGCTGTTTAGTGAGGAAAGTCGATTCACTCTGGGCAGAAATGATGGCCACCAATGATTCTTGAGACGTCAATGATTGCGCTATGCAGGTCAGTAATTGATCAGGTACCCTTGCTATTCGTCTAGAATGCAAACCACACTCATGTAAACAGTTGAGAATGGTCTGATGTAACACTTGGTTGCCTCTCACCTCCCTTAAATCTGCTTGGAGTTTTGTGGCATTCATCATCTGTATCCACAGGGCATTGTTTACAATGAAGCGGTCATCAGTGTGCGATGTTTTATTTATTTATAATTATGTATGAATTCGATCTTGTAAATTAGATGATTAGACCATCTTGTGGAGATGCACAGCACCAAACTATGATAATACGCAATTATAAAATGTTATTCTTGTGAAAATAGTGTGACCTTTCCCCTTCTTTCTTAGCTGTAAAAGAGCAAAGTATGAAATTTGCTTTGAAAATATTTTTGACATAATTTTGTGTTTAATTTATGTTTCATGCTAAGCTCAAAACATTATCAAAATGCTTTTATTCCTTAAAATGGTATGAATCAAGTGTTCTGCCAAATGGAAGACTTTATAATAGTGCATCGATAAAATGCTCAGCTAAATGCAATGTATACTTTTTACTAATGCAGTATGTGGTGTTTTTTTCTGATTGTATTTTTTTTTTCTGTTCTCTGGGTAGGATTATGGAGATCACCCTCTTACATGAACTCCTGTTCTGTTCTATTATAGCAATATAGCTACATGCACATAAGGAAAATCACTTAGCAAATGACTTTGATGGGTGAATTTGGGGGTCATGCTCTGTGATGTGTAAAAGTGCAAGAAAAGGGTGAAGTGATGAGAAGTTAAGATGTCTCGTCACTTTCTTTCAGTAGTGTGACTTTACCCTACATTTCCCCCAACTTTATGATAATGATGCTGCTTTTCTTTGTAACCCTCCCTGTTATGATAATGAGCTGATCAATCAAAAGTTATCTCTTAAGAAAATTAAATGACAACATCTGCTTGGGTAAAACAACTAAAGTCTTTATTAAAGGGGTTGGCCAGTTATTTTTTTAGCAAATGCAGCATTGACATCCATGTTTGGAAGAAACAAGATGTAAACAAGAGACTGATGATGAGGATGGTGCAGCACTGAATCCAAAGTGAGAAATAAAGTGAGTATGACTTTTTTTTATTCTTGAAGGGTACTAGAAGTTTAAAAACATGTGGGACACGTGCTGTTTCATATGTATGGATGTTATCACCAGCAGTTTTTTTTTTGGTTGTTTGATGCCTGAAGTGTGATTTTAAAAGGAATTTGTTGCCTTTTTTTCTTTCTTACTTAAATCAAGACCCTGTTAAATATTCTTTTCTTCTTTCTTTTTTTATTTTATGATTGTAGATTTCTCAATTCAGTCACCTATATATGTCTGTGGGGACAGCATTCTTGCTTGCACTGCTTTAACAGCATTTAGAGAGATGCTTTAAAGCAACTTCATGCACACAGGAGTCTTAGCACTGACTCAGTCCCATTGACTTCTATAGGAGAGTTTTTTTAGGCATGATCTGTGACCTGGGAAGAAGTCACTGTGTAGGGAGGGTGAGAGGGTGAACTGTGACTATCTCCTACTGTGGCTGGTGGAGCCTTTATTATCTATACACAGGTGTCGCCTTTCAGTTTGACCCTGCTTGTGCTGATTATGAGCAGATGACTGAAAATCTCTCTCTACAGAACAGGACGTGTCAGACTATTATTAGGCCTAGTGGCCAAAGTGAAAACTGCAGGACTTAATAATTATTAAAAAATATTGAAAATGATTTGGAAAATGAAAAAAAATAACCAAAAAATTCCTAAAAAAATGTGTTTGACATAAAAACGTGAGTTAAACAATAAGTCATTTTTTGATGGCACATTCCCTTTAAGACGTGTCATTACATCTTTGTAATCTGCATCATTGTTAAGTGTGTTATGGATAACTATTTACTTAAAAAAAAGAAGTGCCAATCTAGTTTGAGTGCTCAGTAACCAGTATGAAAACTGCAAGATTGCAGTAATATTTAATATTATTATTTTACTATACTACTATATAATACTGTAATATAAAATGACAATAATGTCAGATTAAAAAATCATAACCTAACTTTAAAGAACACCGTGTTTAAAATAAAGTTATTTTTCTGGTGAAAGACTCCATATTTAAGAAAGGTTAGAGGGTATATCTGTGATCCTCTTTGATGAGGAATAAGTACCTACAAGGCACTAACTTGTAAGCCCTAGCACTGATACTAATTACTTGAGAGGACTCTGGTTCCTACATTTATATGCCATGCAGGAACTGATTTTTTACTATGTTCCCTATCATAGATATAACCTATTTACAGATTCAATTTTAAAAGTACATCAAACTATAGCAAGTCAAAAGGGGATTAATTTGATAAATATTTCTTTTTAACAATCATTTTATAAAGGCAAATTCTCACAGGAGTACAAATTGTTCACTGATCTAAATTTTAACCTTTATGGGCAAACTCAGAGAGCTGCCCTTACCTGCTGTGTCTCACAGGCCTTCTCTATTCTCACCGTTCTATTCCCTTGTGTCAATTTGCTAACTCTTAATTGGATAGCTTAGATTGTATTACTAACTGAGGTGATTGATAGTGTGTTACGCAGTCTTACCAGGTTTGATTAATTGCTTTTTTTTAAGGGGAAGTGACATTAAAAGGTTGTGTTTACCAACCTCTAACGTGTCATCTTGTCAATACTGCGCCTGGGAACTTAAATATTCTTACAAATGTGTTTCAGTAGGCTCAGCCTGCAATTTAGATGAGTCAGAGTGGATGTCAAAAGAATAATCCAGTCCTGAAACAGTACAAATATAACTCAGGCTCAACCTTGTCTGTAGAAAACTGAAGCTTTATAGAAGACATTAAGCTGCATTTTTTCCTAAATATGAGTTTGAGATGCTGTATTACTCTTTTCCATCACGGACACTGAAAAGTACCAGTAAGCCACCAGGAGATGGAGCAATCACCCTGACAGCATGATATTTCTTGGCTGAAAACACACAAAAAAGATTTCTGGTTCTAAATGTTTTAAGTTTTTTGTTTTTTTTAAAGAGTTTTAAGGTTCATTGTTATATCAATGCAGTCCATTTATTTGGCCTTTATGTGCTCTTGTATATGACTGCTGTAATCAATATTGAGCTATTGTTCATATATGTCATATACTACCAAGTACCAGTTCACATAAGCAATTAATATTTGTTAAATAATTTTTTTATCTAGGTTACACAAAATAATCCTGAACAAGTTTGGTTTGAAAACTTCATTTTCATGCTTTCGATTAGGAAGTTTATAGAAAACGATAGTCTATTCAGAACATTTATCTGGAACAGTTTAGCTATTTGGCCATTATATAACTTGTATATGGCATTTTCACGAGTTTAAATTTCTACTACTTCTCTAAGTCCTTAGCTAATGGGTGAGAACTAGCTGCCATGATGTCTCCCATACACAGCCTATATAAACATAAGTAGAAATCCTGCTCCTCTCTTCACAGCATACTTTCAGAAGCAGCTTGAAGCAAGTTATGGAGCAGTGTAAGCCAGAGTGAAAAATAGCACTTACTAGAGTTGCCTTTGTGTGTCTCTATCTGTCATTCTTCAGCCACTTCCTCTGCCCTTCCATATGTTTCTATGAAGTCTTTCATTTATACTTCTCCTTCTTATTAAATCTTACTTCTGCCTTACTTTAAAAAAAAACAAAAAAAATACAAATGTGATTCCAGCCTTAAAGGGAACGAATTGTGGAAAAAAATATCCACTTATTTAAAACTAATTTTTATGTCAAATTTGTTGTAAGCAAACCGTAGTGATTTAATTTTCTAATTTTTCCTGTTACTATTTATATTTTAAAACATCCATAAATCCTGATGTTTTCACACCTTTGAGGCCACTAAATTTCAAAATAGGGTGACACGACCTGTAAATATCTACCCACTGACAATACTTTATAGCCACAGTTCTCCTATTATCCTTCCAGACACAGCGATCTCTGCACTGGACACACAGCATACCAAGAATATTCTCCACAGAAGTCAATTCATCATCTATAGACACCAGTTTCCAATAGTCCATGAGGCTGTTGTATGACTACCACCATTACTGGGTATAGAAAAGAACATAAGCAATCAGAAAATATAAAAAGAATAGAGGGAAAAATATGTTTTAATTTTTAGTGATCTCTTTATAAAAACTGGATTGTTTCTGTTCAAAATGAATATCTGCTTTGGCTTTTTCCCATTCTAATTGCAAGGCTCATTGAGTTGGATGTACACTGGAGGAACACTACATCCCATATACACTGCTGGTCTGCTGCTAAATTGTAACTCTTTTCCCTTGACCTTAGTTAAATATATTTAAATTTCAATAGAGTGGTCATGGCGTATAAGTCTTCTTGCACCTACATGGTGCCTCTACCTAATATGGAATGTTACCCCTTTTGATTCTCAAACAGATGTCAAAATTAGATTTGAGAAGGTGAAAAAGGACTAAAGGATAGTGATGAAAGGATTACAAAGTTTGCACCACATCTGGATTAGTAGGAAAACCAGTGTTGTTTGGCTATCTGGTTTAGAAAAACAAAATTAGGATAAGTTATTAGAGAATTCTAAGTTATTTAAGGGGGTATCTGCCTACTCATAACCATTCTCTATTCACTGCAGAATATGGTAGCTATAAAGAGTGAATCTTACTCTGGGGGACCTAGTACTTCTTAACTTTAGATGAACACCCTGTTGATGACCAGGCTGTTTTGGGTTTTCTAATAATGCAGCAGGACTTGGTTCAATTATAATAACAAGTAAATAATATTGAAGAATTATGCATACATAATACAGTACAGTATATGGAATTGTTAAAGAATGATCATTTTAACTATGTTCCAATATGATCCACTTTTTTTTTTTTTTTTTTATTAGTGGGTTTGTTTCAAATATGCTATTATTTTCTGTAAATTGAGAATATTAACTAGTTTACTAGACTTAACTACATTGGTGGAAAAACAGAACATATATAGTGAATGTGCAAACTTCTCCAAGGTACATATCCACATATTTTTGTTATATTGTGTAACAAAATTATATTACAATTAATTTAATAAACAGAAAATAACTGACTACATAACTATTTACTATATATTACCCAAATCATCGCTGCCATAGCAAGTCTGTTTTAGAAATCATGTATTAGTCATATATCTACATATGCACAGTCCCGGTTATTCTCCAGGTTGTGTTTGCATGTTGCAGTTACATAATGCTTTAGTCTTTACAGGACAGATTTTTTTTACTGAGGTTTTAATAAAACGAAAACCGACCGGTGGATGAGAGAACATGTTTTATATGCCGCAGGACCAACATCAGATTCCCGCAGCCCTAATGTACTGGGCTGCCAGGAATCCGAAATCTAACCGCTGCGCAAAACAACGGAGGTGCGGCATGGATTTTGGGTGGCATTTTCAAATTGCTGCGTGAATCTGGCCTAAAATACAAGAAAACTGTGGAGGATACTCATTGTATTGTTTCCAGAGGGAAATGCCCCCTGAGAGATGATTTGTTTTCCAGCAAGATCAAGGGCAGACATATTAAATGTGCAACCTGTGTAGCTTCACAGGGACCATGAAGGCAGGGGGCATTACTTCCTTATATCAATATAACAGTGATTTCTAATGTCTTTTAGGTAACATGTAGATTATAGACTATGCTGGTGCAGTTGTGAGAGAATTTCTAGAGAGACATGAATGAGTCATTTGCACTATTGGTGTCCGTTTCATGGATAATTTACTGTGATATCACAAAACTATTTCTATCAGCTACGACAAAAGGCTTATGGGAAAAGAAGTGAGCCCTCTATTGGAGTAGCAATCCTAAAGTCACATTTGACTCACTGAGTCTTGCAATGTGAAAAGGATTCAAGCCAAGCCAGTGTAGTTCATCTGCATACAGCTGTTTCCAGTAGTTGCTCCTCATCAGTGCAGGGTAGAACTTACTGGCTGGCTTCATGAGAGGCTCAGAAGGGGAAAAGTATCTAATTTGGTAGAAGCACCATTTCAGTGTGTGAGAATTTAACGCCTTTAACACCTCACTATGGTATTTGCATATTTCAAAAGTTTTGTAGGAAGAGAGTAGCCAGTGCTCACTATTGGATGTAGCAATCCTCGAGTCACATGTAACTCACATGCACTGCATTGTATTACCCCAGGAATATAATGATCACTAAGTGTAGTCCTTTATAGGGACAAGTCAATAAAAAAAAAAAAAGTAAAAAATAAATAAATAAAATAAACAGTAAAAAAACATACAGTAAAAAATGCATACCACCTTTTTCCCATTAAAAATGCAAATTACCACCAAAAAGAGCAGAAGTAAAAAAAAAAAAAGTAAACTTATTTGGTATTGCTGCATCCATAATGACCTAGCCTATAAATCTGTCATGCTATTTAACCCACACGATGAATGTCGTAATAAAAAAAGCAAGGGCAGAATTGCTATTTTTGTTAATCCTACTAAATATAAAAAGCCCTTACATAGCTCCATTTATGCAAAAATAAAAAGTTATGGCTACCAGAAGATAGTGATGCATAAATATTTTTTACACAATAAAAATATTTATTTTTTTAAGTTCTACAACTTAAAAAAATATATAAATTGGGTATCGCTGTAATCATATCGCCACACAGAGTAAAACTAGCATTTCATTTTGTAGACATGGTGAGCACTGTAAAAATAAAAAACAATACTGGGATTTCTGTATTTTCTTTATTCTGGCTCACAAAAAAACCTGATTAAAAGATGATCAAAAAGTAATTTGTTCCCCAAAATCGTATCAATAAAAATTAAACTCATCCTGCAAGAAATCAGTCCTTATACAGCTCCATATACAGAAAAATAAAAAAGTTATAGCTTTTATAATATGACAATATAAAAATGCATTTTTTACAAATACATTTCTATTGTGTAGAAGTAGTAAAATATAAAAATTATAATCCACACAGTAAAGTTATTCTGTCATTTATACCATTTGGTGAACGCTGCAAAAATGAAACCTAAAAACAATAGCTGAATAGCTGTTTGGCTCTTTCCATTTTCACGGTGCCACGCCGTGAAACACTTATGGGCCAAAAATGCACAATGCACCCCTAGATGAACTTCCCTTGGGATGTTGAGTCCAAAATGGGGTGACTTCTGGAAGGTTTTATCTGTTCCACAAGCCAAATAACACTCCCCCTTGTATGCCCTGCCATGTGCCCAAACAGCAATTTACACCCACATATATAGTATTGCCGAAGTCGATATGGTGATCAAGACACTGCACCATACCAAGCTATGGCCGGTTTTCTTGTTTCTCCTAATGCCATCAGATGTGATTCCTATATATTCTCGTCCTCCAAAAGTTATCTGACCGAAAATGTTCACCTGATACAGTCGCATATCTAGGTTTTTTGATTTCTGAATAAAATATTGTTTGCATACAAAAAAAGTTTTCGATTATTCTGTGTGCTGGGTATATAAATCTACTTGGACATTTGGATTGCAATATGCTATTACCTTATGCACCAGTGAGCCTTAAAGGGGTTTTGCCACAAAGTAAAATTGACGTGGGAAGTTTGTAAATGAAATAATAAACATTTTCACCATTGATCATTATTAAAGATTCTGGACTGTTTTAGGTTTAGCTGCTCCTTTAGTGATCCATGGTTTACAACTCGTCTCAAGGGGATACGACCAGGGCTGAGAGCTTCTCAGTCCTGGTCGCACATGCTCAGATATCACCTCTCCTCTCAGGCAGCTACTAAGTGTTCAAACCGCAGGTGCTTTCATTATACTCTTGTTCGCTGTACTCCTAAGTAATAAGTCAAACAGTGCAAATAAATTAAAAAAAGAAACCTCAATCAGGTATGTGCATTGATAAAGAGAAATAAAATCCATAGGTTTGGTTCCTGCAGGGATTTGAACCGAGGACCCTTGAGCCCAGAGGTAAAACTTTTGCCTCTGGGCTACAATGTAGCTACTTACATTTTGACACATAAACAGACCTTTCTTTGACTAGAGAGAGGAAAGGCATAGTGATGTCATCCTGCTGGGTTACATGGTATGCAAGTCAAACAAATCACACACGCCCCCTTCTGAGCACACAGAGCTGAAGAGCTGGATGCAGGAGGTATGAAATGAGATTGTGGCAAAACCCCTTTAAAATTTCCTTAGTGTGCTGAGCAACACAGTTGTAATATTACAGGTTTCCCGATACCCTAAGGTGCAAAATGTAATAAACACCCCCAAAAGACCCCATATTGGAAATGACACCCCTTATATGTAAGGTTGTAGTGAGTATGTTTACCTCACAGAAAATACTGCAATTTTTTTTTTTTTTAACAGTGCTCACCGTGCAGTATACATGACAAGTTAGTTTTACTCTGTGGGTCGATATGTTTACGCTGATACCCAATATATATATTTTGGGGCCAGCTGTAATATACAGCTGGTCCTATGCTGCGATTGTGCGGGCCCCGCTTGAGAGCCAACATGATGTCCAGGACGTACCTGTATGTCCATTTGCAGGAAGTCACTTCCAGCTGTGATGGACAAATACGTCCTATGCCAGGAAGGGGTAATTTCTGTGAAATACCTAAAGAGTTAACAAACTTCATACTG
>JAODAL010051960.1:0-26321 GCA_025379985.1 Phyllomedusa bahiana
CAGACTAACCATTTCCCCCAAAACCCCCCCTCCCCAGACTAACCATCCCCCGAAAAACCCCCCCCCGGCACCCCCCCCCCAGAAAAACCCGCCCCCCGACACCCCCACCCCGCCCCCGGCCCCCCAGACTTTAACCCCCCTCCCCCCCCACACCCCCCGGGCCCCTCCCGAAACAACCCCCCCCCCCGGGAAACCCCCCTGCCTAACTTAACCCCCCCCCCCCCCCACCCCCCCCAACTAACCCCCCCCCCCCCCCCTGCCCGGCCCCCCCGCAAAAAACCCCCCCCCAGGCCCCCCCCCAGACGAACACCCCCCCCCCCCCCGCCCCCCCCACCACCCCCCCCCCCCCCAGGCCCTCCCAACAACCCCCCCCCCGACACCCGGCCCTCCCAGACTAACCACCCCCACCCGCCCCCAAAATAAACCCCCCCCTCGACCCCCGGCCCTCCCAGACTAACCCCCTCGACACCCGGCCCTCCCAGACTAACCCCACCGACACCCAGCCCTCCCAAACAAACCACCCCCCGACACCCGGCCCTCCCCCCCTAACCACCCCCCGACACCCGGCCCTCCCACACGACCCCCCCCCCGACCCCCGGCCCTCCCAGACTAACCACCCCCCCGACACCCGCCGCCCTCCCAAACTAACCACCCCCCGAAACCCGCCCCTCCCAAACTAACCACCCACCGACACCGGGCCCTCCCAAACTAACCCCCCTGCCCCCCCCGACACCCGGCCCTCCCAGACTAACCCCCTCGACACCCGGCCCTTCTAGACTAACCCCCCCTCCCACCCCCGACACCCGGCCCTTCTAGACTAACCACCCCCCGACACCCGGCCCTCCCAGACTAACCCCCCCCCCCGGCATCCGGCCCTCCCAGACTAACCACACCCTCCAACACCCGGACCTACCAGACTAACCAACCCCCAGACACCCGGCCATCCCAGACACCCGGCCATCCCCCCTCCCCTGACACCCCCAGACTAACCCCCTCGACACCCGGCCCTCCCAGACTAGCCATCCCCCAGACACCCGGCCCTCCCAGACTAACCACACCCCCCTCCCCCTGACACCCCCAGACTAACCCCCCCCCTTTCCTCTCCCCGACACCGCCCCCAGACTAACCACCACACGACAGCAGGCACTCCCAGACTAACCACCCCCCGACACCAGGCCCTCCCAGACTAACCACCCCCCGACACCAGGCCCTCCCAGACTAACCACCCACCGACACCCGGCCCTCCCAAACAAACCACCCCCCGACCCTCCCAGACTAACCACCCACCGACACCCGGCCCTCCCAAACAAACCACCCACCGACACCCGGCCCTCCCAAACTAACAACCCCCCCACACCCGCCCCGCCCAAACAAACCACCCCCCGACACCCCGCCCTCCCAAACAAAACCCCCCACCGACACCCGGCCCCCCCCCAAAATAAACCCCCCCCCGACACCCGGGGGCCCCCCAAACTAACCCCTCCCCCCCCCCCCCCCCCCCGCCCGCCCCCCCAACTAACCACCCCGAACCCGGCCCCCAACTAACCCACCCTCCCCCCCCCCCCGACACCCCCCCCTTTGACAACCCCACCCCCCCCCCCGACACCCCCCCTCCCAGACTAACCCCCCCCCCGACACCGGGGCCCCCCAATAACCCCCCCCCCCCCGGATCCGCCCCCCAACTAAAACCCCACCCCCCAACACCCCCACCTACCAATAACCCCCCCCACCCCCTCTCCCAATACCAACCCCCCCCCCCCGACACCCCCCTCCCCCAAAACGCCCCCCCCCCCCCCCCACACCCCCCCCGGGTCTACCAACTAACCCCCCCCCCCCCCCCGACACCCGGCCCCCCAACTCCCCCCCCCCACACCCCCGGCCCTCCCAGCTAACTGGCCCCCCCCCCCCCCCCCCCAACACCCCCCGTCCCAACTCCCACCCCCCAACACCCACCCACCAGAATAAACCCCCCCCCCCCCAAAAACCCCCGGCCCCACAACTAACCCCCCCCCCCCCCCCAACCCCCCAATACCAGCAAAACCCCCCCCACCCGCCTCCCCCCCCCCTCCCCGACTAACCCCCCCCCCCCACAAAAAAAGGAGTAATCACCCCCAACACAGAATCCGGAATAATATTATCCTCCTGTTTTATTTTTTTCCCCCCGTACCTCCGTATATTATCTCCCCTTATCCTCCGGTAATTTCCCCCGTATCCCCGGTTTATTATCCCCTGGTAAACCCCTGTATCCTCCGGTATATTATCTCCCCTGTATCCTCCGGTATATTATCTCCCCTGTATCCTCCGGTATATTATCTCCCTGTATCCACCTGTATCCTCCGGTATATTTTTTTCCCCTGTTCCCCGTATATTATCCCCTTACCTCCGGTATATTATCCCCTGTACCCCCCCCGGTATTATTCCTCTGTTTTTCCTATATTTTCTCCCGTTATTATTTCCTTATCCCCGTATATTTTCCCCCTGTATCCTCCGTAAAATTTTTTTGTTTTTCTCCCTGTATATTATCTCCCCTGTATATTATCTCCCCTGTATATTATCTCCCCTGTATATTATCTCCCCTGTATATTATCTCCCCTGTATATTATCTCCCCTGTATATTATCTCCCCTGTATATTATCTCCCCTGTATATTATCTCCCCTGTATCCTCCCCCTATAATATTCCCCGTATATTATTCCCCTGTATTTATCCCCCTGTTTTTTTCCCCGTAAAAATTTTTCCCCTGTATATTATTCCCCGTATATTACTCCCTGTTATATCTCCCCTTATTTTTTTCCGTAATTTCTCCCCTTATCCTCCGGGAATTATCCCCCCTGTTCCCCCGGGAATTTTTCTCCCCCCTTTTTCCCCCGTAAAAATTATCTCCCCCTATATTTTCTCCCCCGTTTTTTCCCCCCTTTATTACTCCCCGTACCTCCGTATATTTTTCCCCCTTTTCCCCTATATTTTCTCCCGACCTCCCGTATATTTTCACCCCTGTTTCCTCCGTTTTTTTAATCCCCTGTATCCTCCGTATTTATCCCCTTATCCTCCGGTATATTTTCTCCCCTGTATCCTCCGGTATATTATCCCCCTGTATATTATCTCCCTGTATATTATCTCCCCTGTATATTATCTCCCCTGTATCCCCCGGTTTTTATTCCCCTTTTCCTCCTAATTATCTCCCCTGACCCCTTTTTAGATTATCTTCCTTATCCTCCGGGTTTTTTCCCCCTTACCTCCGGGATATTTTCTCCCCATCCTCCGTTATTATCCCCCCGTATCCCCCTATATTTTCCCTTATCTCCGTTATTATCCCCTTATCCCCGGTATATTTCCCCTGTACCCCGGATATTTTCTCCCTGAATTTGGGATTCCCCCCGTATCCCCCGGTATATTATCCCCCTGTATCCTCCGGTATATTATCCCCCTGTATCCTCCGGTATATTATCTCCCTTCCCCCGGTATATTTTTCCCCCTGTATCCCCCGGGATATTTTATCCCCCGTATTCCTATATTATCTCCCTGTATATTATCTCCCTGTATATTATCTCCCTGTATATTATCTCCCTGTATCCTCCGGTATATTATCTCCCCTGTATATTATCTCCCTGTATCCTCCGGTATATTATCTCCCTGTATATTATCTCCCTGTATCCTCCGGTATATTATCTCCCCTGTATCCTCCGGTATATTATCTCCCTGTATCCTCCGGTATATTATCTCCCCTGTACCCCAAATTTTTTCCCCCTGTACCCCCTATATTAACTCCCCCGATCCTCCGGAATTTCTCCCCCGTATCCTCCGTTTTATCTCCCCTGTATCCCCCGGTATATTATCTCCCCTGTATCCCCCCGAATTTCTTCCTGAAACCTCCGGAATTTTTCCCCTGAACCTCCCCAAATTTTTTTCCCCTAAACCCGGAAAACCCCTTACCCCGGTAAATTTAAACTCGACCCCGGATATTTATCCCCGATCCTCCGGAAATCTCCCCCCACCTCCGGAAACCCCCCCGTATCCCCCCCCGGGAAACTCCCCTTGATCCCCGGTAAAATTCCCCCACCTGGATATTATTTTCCGAATTTTTATCTCCCTGTTCCTCCTAAATCCCCCCGTATCCTGGTAAATCCCCTTACCCCCCCGGGATTTCCCCCTGAAAACCCCCCCCGGATTTATCCCCCCACCCCCCGTATTCCCGATTTTTCCCCTTTTAATTTCTCCCCGTATCCCGGATTTCCCCCTTTTATCCCCCCTGTTCCTCCGGGTTTTTTCCCTTTTTTTCCCCCCGGGAAATCTCCCCCGTACCCCCTTATACTCCCCTTACCTCCTAAACTCCCCTGTACCTCCTAAAATTACCCCCCCTGTTCCTCCCCGGAAAATTCCCCGTTCCCCCCTAATTATCTCCCCATTTTTTTTAAAAAAAAACCCTAAACCCCCCCCATCCTCCATATTACCCCGTTCCTCCAATTATCTCCCTGTATCCTCCGGTTTTAAAATTTCCCCTTTCATTTCCCCCGGTTTTTTTCCCCCCCCGCCCACCCCCCCCCCCCCCCCCCCCCCCCCCCAAAAAAAAAAAAAAAAAAAAAAAAATTACTCCCCCGTATCCTCCCGGTATATTATCTCCCTTTTTTATTATCCCACCCCCGTATATTATTTCCCCCGTTTTTCCCCTGTATATTATCTCCCTGTATATTATCTCCCTGTATCCTCCGGTATATTATCTCCCTGTATCCTCCGGTATATTATCTCCCCTGTATCCTCCGGTATATTATCTCCCCTGTATCCTCCGGTATATTATCTCCCTGTATCCTCCGGTATATTATCTCCCCTGTATCCTCCGGTATATTATCTCCCCTGTATCCTCCGGTATATTATCTCCCCAGTCACCTCCGGTATATTATCTCCCCTGTATTTCCCCCTGTATCCCCGGGATATTTTCCCTGTACCTCCTTTATTATCTCCCTGTATCCCCGTATATATTCCCCCGTATAATTTCCCTTTCCCCTGTATCCCCTTATTTACCCCCCGATCCTCCGGTATATTACCCCCCGACCTCCGGTTAACTCCCCCCTGTTCCCCTTCCGGGGAAACCCCGACCTCCCGGAAACCCCTACCTCCGTAATTATCCCCTGACCCCCGGTATATTACCCCCCGTACCCCGGAAATTCCCCCGTATCCTCCGGGGAATTTTTTTCCCCGACCTGGAATTATCCCCCCCTGTATCCCCCCGTATATCTCCCTGTTCCCCGAATTTTCCCCCTTTTCCCCAACCTCCTATAAAATTATCCCCCCCTGATCCCCCCGGATTTCCCCCCCTTCCCCCCCGGATTTTCTCCCGTTAATCTCCCCGAAAACCCCCGGATTTTCCCCCCTGTTCCCCCTTTAAAATTACCCCTTTTTTATCCCCCCGGGATTTTTTCTGCCCTGTATCCTCCGGTATATTATCCCCTTTTTAATCCCCTTTACCCCGGTTTTTCCCCCCGATCCCCGGAAAAATTTTTCTCCCCCTACCTCCGGGTTTTCCCCCTTTTCCCCCCCCCGTATTTTCCCCCCGTATCCTCCGTTATTTTTTCCCCCACCCCGGCATGAGCCGCACAGAGCACGCGCAGCACCTCCGTGCGGGGACCGCGATCACTGCGCGTGCGCAGCGCTGCCCAGCGACTCACGTGACCTCATCGGACCCGCCCCCAAGATATCACCGCGCAGCCGCAGAAAACAGTCCGGTTCTGTCAGGATCCTGGCGGGAAGAGAGTGAGGTACGAGGAGCCGGAGACCTGGAATCTAGTCCCGACCTCTGTTTACTGCTCCTTCGGCCTCGCTTCTCTCCCTCTACCAGTGCTCCCACCCGCTATACCTCTTCTCCCCACCATCCCCTCAACCCTCTCCGTGCCATTCCCCCAACCCTCTCCGTGCCATTCCCCCCCTCTCCGCGCCATTCCCCCCCTCTCCGCGCCATTCCCCCCCCTCGCCGCGCCATTCCCCCCTCGCCGCGCCATTTCCCCCCTCGCTGCGCCGTCCCCCAACCCTCTCCGCGCCGTCCCCCAACCCTCTCCGCGCCATTTCCCCCCTCTCCGCGCCGTTTCCCCCCCTCGCCGCGCCGTCCCCCAAACCTCTCCCCACCGTCCTCCAACCCTCTCCCTGCTGTCCCCTTCCCCCTGCCGTCCCCCAACCCTCTCCCTGCAGTCACCCCCTCTCCCTGCCGTCCCCTTTCCCCCGCGGTCCACCAACCCTCTCCCTGCAGTCACCCCCCCTCCCTGCCGTCCCCGTCCCCCCGCCAACCCCCAACCCTTTACCTGCCGTACCCCAGCCCTCTCCCTGCCGTCCCTCCCCCCCCCGCCATCCTCCAACCCTCTCCCTGCCATCCTCCAACCTTTTCCCTGCCGTACCCCAGCCCTCTCCCTGCCGTCCCTTCCCCCCCACCATCCTCCAACCCTCTCTCCACCATCCCCCAACCCTTTACCTGCCGTACCCCAACCCTCTCCCTGCCGTCCCTTTCCCCCCGCCATCCTCCAACCCTCTCCCTGCCATCCTCCAACCCTCTCCCTGCCGTCCCCTTTCCCCTGCTGTCCCCCAACCCTTTCTCCACCGTCCCCCAACCCTTTACCTGCCGTACCCCAGCCCTCTCCCTGCCGTCCCTTTCCCCCCCGCCATCCTCCAACCCTCTCCCTGCCGTCCTCCAACCCTCTCCCTGCTGTACCCTTTCCCCTGCTGTCCCCCAACCCTCTCCCTGCCGTCCCCTTCCCCACGCCATCCCCCAACCCTTTACCTGCCGTACCCCAGACCTCTCCCTGCCATCCCTTTCCCCCCGCCATCCTCCAACCCTCTCTCCACCGTCGCCCAACTCTTTCCCTGCCGTCCCCCAACCCTCTCCCTGCCATCCCTTTCTCCGCGTAAAACTCCCGCCATCCCCCTCTCCCTTCTCCTCTCCTCGTACTACTCCCGATTCTCTTCTCATACTACCGTCTGCCCCATCCCACTCCTCCCCTCGTATTAATCCTGCTCATCCCCTCTTATTAATCCCTCCCGCTCCTCTCCTCGTATTTATCCCATCCTCTCCTCGTACTACTCCCGCCCCTCTCCTCGTATTACTCCCGCCCCTCTCTCCTCGTACTACTCCCCCCCTCTCTCCTTGTACTACTCCCCCCCTCTCTCCTCGTACTACTCCCCCCCTCTCTCCTCGTACTACTCCCCCCCTCTCCTCGTACTACTCCCGCCCCTCTCCTCGTACTACTCCCCCCCTCTCTCCTCGTACTACTCCCCCCCTCTCTCCTCGTACTACTCCCCCCCTCTCTCCTCGTACTACTCCCCCCCTCTCTCCTCGTACTACTCCCCCCCTCTCTCCTCGTACTACTCCCCCCCTCTCTCCTCGTACTACTCCCCCCCTCTCTCCTCGTACTACTCCCCCCCTCTCTCCTCGTACTACTCCCCCCCCTCTCCCCTCTAACAACCCCCCCCCCACCTCCTAGTACTACCCCCCCCCTCTCTCCTCGTACTACTCCCCCCCTCTCTCCTCGTACTACTCCCCCCCCTCTCTCCTCGTACTACTCCCCCCCTCTCTCCTCGTACTACTCCCGCCCCTCTCATACTACTCCCGCCCCTCTCCTCATACTACTCCCGCCCCTCTCCTCATACTACTCCCGCCCCTCTCCTCATACTACTCCCGCCCCTCTCCTCATACTACTCCCGCCCCTCTCCTCATACTACTCCCGCCCCTCTCCTCATACTACTTCCATCCCTCCCTCTCCTGGTACTACTGCCGCCCGCCCCTCTCCTCGTACTACCCCCGCCTGCTGCGCTCCTCTCCTCATTCTTCGCCTGCCCTTCTCCTTGTACTACTCCCGCTCCTCTCCTCGTACTACTCCCGCCAGGCCTGCTCCTCTCGTACTATTCCCACCCCTCTACTCATACTTCTCCTGCCCCTCCCTCTCCTCGTACAACTCTCGCCCCTCCCTCTCTTCGTACTAATTCTGCCCGCTCCTCTCCATGTGCTACTCCCGCCCTTCTCCCGCTCGTCTCCTCGTTCTTCTCCCGCTCGTCTCCTCGTTCTTCTCCCGCTCGTCTCCTCGTTCTTCTCCCGCTCGTCTCCTCGTCCAACTCCCGCTCGTCTCTTCGTCCAACTCCCGCTCGTCTCTTCGTCCAACTCCCGCTCGTCTCTTCGTCCAACTCCCGCTCGTCTCTTCGTCCAACTCCCGCTCGTCTCTTCGTCCAACTCCCGCTCGTCTCTTCGTCCAACTCCCGCTCGTCTCCTCGTCCAACTCCCGCTCGTCTCCTCGTCCAACTCCCGCTCGTCCAACTCCCGCTCGTCTCCTCGTCCAACTCCCGCTCGTCTCCTCGTCCAACACCCGCTCGTCTCCTCGGCCAACTCCCGCTCGTTTTCCTCGCCAACTCTCTCCTCGTACTCCCGCTCGTCTCCTGGTCCAACTCCCGCTCGTCTCCTCGTCCAACTCCCGCTCGTCTCCTGGTCCAACTCCCGCTCGTCTCCTGGTCCAACTCCCGCTCGTCTCCTGGTCCAACTCCCGCTCGTCTCCTGGTCCAACTCCCGCTCGTCCCCCTGGTCCCAAATCCCGCCTCTCTCCGTCCAACTCCCTCGTCTCCTGTCCAACTCCCCTCGTCCCTGGTCCAACTCCCGCTCGTCTCCTGGTCCAACTCCCGCTCGTCTCCTGGTCCAACTCCCGCTCGTCTCCTCGTCCCACTCCCGCTCGTCTCCTCGTCCCACTCCCGCTCGTCTCCTCGTCCCACTCCCGCTCGTCTCCTCGTCCCACTCCCGCTCGCCTCCTCGTCCCACCGCCGCTCGCCTCCTCGTCCCACCGCCGCTCGCCTCCTCGTCCCACCGCCGCTCGCCTCCTCGTCCCACCGCCGCTCGCCTCCTCGTCCCACCGCCGCTCGCCTCCTCGTCCCACCGCCGCTCGCCTCCTCGTCCCACCGCCGCTCGCCTCCTCGTCCCCCTCCCACTTCTCTACTCGTTCTACGCCTGTCCTTCTCCCACCCTTGTACTTATTCTGCCCGCTCCTCTCCATGTGCTACTCCCGCCCTTCTCCCGCTCGTCTCCTCGTTCTACTCCCGCCGTCTCCTCGTTCTTCTTCCCGCTCGTCTCCTTTGTTCTTCTCCCGCTCGTCTCCTCGTTCTTCTCCCGCTCGTCTCCTCGTTCTTCTCCCGCTCGTCTCCTCGTTCTTCTCCCGCTCGTCTCCTCGTTCTTCTCCCGCTCGTCTCCTCGTTCTTCTCCCGCTCGTCTCCTCGTTCTTCTCCCGCTGGCTCTCTCGTCTCCTCTCCCCGCTCGTCCTCCTCGTTCTTCTCCCCGCTCTCCCCCTCGTTCTCCCCGCTCTCCCCCTCGTTCTCCCCCCCTCTCGTCTCCTCGTTCTTCTCCCGCTCGTCTCCTCGTTCTTCTCCCGCTCGTCTCCTCGTTCTTCTCCCGCTCGTCTCCTCGTTCTTCTCCCGCCGTCTCTCCCCCGTCCAACTCCCCGCTCCGTACCTTCGTCCCCAACCCCCCACTTCTCTCCTCGTTCTACGCCTGTCCTTCTCCCACCCTTGTACTACTCCCGCTCCTCTCCTGTGCACTCCCGCCCTTCCCCCCCCGCCTCTCTCGTTCTTCCCGCTCGCCCCTCGTTCCTTCTCCCCTCGTCCTCCTCGTTCTTCTCCCGCTCGTCCTCCTCGTTCCTCCCCGCTCGTTCCGCGTTCTCCCCCGCTCGTCCTCCTCGTTCTTCTCCCGCTCGTCCTCCTCGTTCTTTTTCCCGCTCGCTCCTCGTTCTTCCCCCCTCGCTCCTCGTTCTTCTCCCGCTCGCTCCTCTTCTTCCTCCCTCGTCTCTCGTTTTTCTCCCGTCGCTCCTCTTTCTTCTCCCGCTCGCTCCTCGTTTCTCTCCTCCCTCTCCCTCGTTCTTCTCCCCGCTCCTCCTCTTTCTTTCTCCGCTCGTCTCCCCTCGTCTCTCCCCCCTCGTCCCTCCCCCGTTCTCTCCCCCCTCGTCCCCCTCGTTCTTCCTCCCCCCGTCTCCCCCGTTTTCTCCCCGCTCCCCTCCCTCGTTTCTTCTTCCCCTCGTCTCCTCCTCTCTTCTCCCACCTCGTCGTCTCCTTCGTTCTTCCTCCCTCCGCTCCCCCCGCCAACTCCCCGCTCGTTCTCCTCGTCCAACTCCCCTCCGTACTCTTCGTCCAACTCCCGCTTTGTCCCTTCGTCCAACTCCCCTCGTCTCTTCGTCCCAAAATCCCCTCGTCTCTCGTCCCAACTCCCCTCGTCTCTTCGTCCACTCCCCGCTCGCTCTTCGTCCAACTCCCCCTCGGTCTCCTTCGTCCAACTCCCGCTCGTCTCTTCTTCGTCCAACTCCCCGCTCCGGTCCCCCTTCGTTTCCAACTCCCCTCGTTTTCCCTTTGTCCAACTCCCCTCCCTCTCTTCTCCAACTCCCCCTCGCTCTTCGTCCAACTCCCGCTCGTTTCCTTTCTCAACTCCCGCTCCCTCCCCTTCGTCAACTCCCGCTCGTTTTCTTCGGGCAACTCCCGCTCGCTCTTCGTCCACCCCCGCTTTTCTCTTCCTTTCGTTCCAACTCCCCGCCTTTTTCGTCCAACTCCCGCTCGTCCAACTCCCGCTCGTCACTTCGTCCAACTCCCGCTCCTCTTCGTCCAAATCCGCTCGTCTCTCTCGTCAACTCCCCCTCTCTTTTCCAATCCCCTCGTCTCTTTTCCGACTCCCGCCCGTCTCTTTTCCAACCCCCTCGTCCCCTTTTGTCCCCAACTCCCGCTCGCTCTTCGTCCAACCCCGCTCGCTCTTCCCAACTCCCCTCGTCTCTTCGTCCAACTCCCCCTCGCTCTTTGTCAACCCCCTTTGTCTCTTCTCCCAACCCCCTCGTCTCTTTGTCCAACCCCGCTCGTCTCTTCGTCCAACTCCCCTGTTCCCCCCCTCCAACTCCCCTGTCTCCTCCCAACTCCCGCTCGTCTCCTCGTCCAACTCCCGCTCCTCCTCGTCCCCAAAACCCCGCTCGCTCCTTTGTCCAACCCGCCGTCCCTCGTCCAACTCCCGCTGCCTCTCCCGCCGTCCAACCCCGCTCGGGCCAACTCCCGCTGTTCCAACTCCCGCTCGCCCAACTCCCCTCGTCCCAAATCCCGCCGCCAACCCCCCCGTCCAACTCCCCCCCCCAATCCCCGCTCGTCCAACTCCCCTCGTCCCCAAACCCCCTCGTCCAAATCCCCCTCCCCAACTCCCGCTCGCCCAAATCCCCCGGGTCGTCTCCTCGCCAACTCCCCCCCTGTCTCCTCGTCCCAAAACCCCCTCTCTCCTCGTCCAAATCTCCCCCTCGCTCCTCTCCAACTCCCGCTCGCCCTCTCCAACCCCCTCGTCTCCTCGTCCCCCTCCCCCTCGCCCCTCTCCCTCCCCCTCGTCCAAATCCCGCTGTCCAACCCCGCTCTCCAAAAACCCCGCTCTTCCAACTCCCGCTCTTCCAACTCCCGCCGTCTCCTCGGCCCCCTCCCCCTCGCCCTCGTCCCACTCCCCCGCCTCCTCGCCCACCCCCCCTCGCCCCCCGCCCACCCCCCCGCCCTCCCTCCCCCCCCCGCTCCCTCCTCTCCCACTCCCCCGCCTCCTTCCCCCCCCCCCGCTGCCTCCTCGTCCCACCCCCCGCTCCTCTCCTCTCCCACCCCCCCCGCTCCTCGTCCCCCCGCCGCCGCCTCCTCGTCCCACCGCCGCGGCCCCACCTCGACCACCGCCGCTCGCCACCTCGTCCCACCGCCGCTCGCCTCCTCGTCCCCCTCCCCCCTCCTCGTCCCCCTCCCCCCCTTTTTCCCCTGTTCTTTAAACCCCGTCCTTCTCCCACCCTTTTACACCCTTTCCCGCCCTCTCCTCGTATATATCCCCCCCCCTTCGCCCATCCCCCCCCTCCCCCTCTCCAGCTGTCCCTTCCCCGCAACCGCCCCAACCCTCTCCTCCCTCCCCCTTCTACCGTCCAACCCTCTCCCTGCCGTCCCCCCCAACCCTCTCCCTGCCGTCCCCCCAACCCTCTTCCTGCCGTCCCCCCAACCCTCTTCCTGCCATCCCCTTCTCCTCGTATTACTCCCGCCCACCCAGCCATCCTCCTCCCCCCCTTGACTACCTTGATTTCTCCCTCGAAATGCCCTCCACCCCCCCCCTCCTCCTCTTGTATTAATCCCTCTCCTCCACTTGTATTAATCCCGCTCCTCCTCTTGTATTAATCCCGCTCCTCCTCTTGTATTAATCCCGCTCCTCCTCTTGTATTAATCCCGCTCCTCCCCTTGTATTAATCCCGCTCCTCCCCTTGTATTAATCCCGCTCCTCCCCTTGTATTAATCCCGCTCCTCCCCTCGTATTAATCCTGCTCACCCTTCCCCTCCCGCTCCTCCCCTCGTATTAATCCCTCCCGCTCCTCCCCTCGTAATTATCCCGTCTTCTCCTCGTACTACTCCCACCCTTCTCCCACTCCTCTCTTCGTATTACTTCCGCTGGCTCCTCTCCTCATACTACATCCGCCCCTTGCCAGCTCCTCTCCTTGTACTGCTCCCGCCCTTCCGCTCCTCTCCTACTACTTCTGATTCTCTTCTCGTACTACCGCCTGCCCTACTCCCGCTCCTCCTTACGTTGTGGTCCCGCTCCTCCTTTCGTTGTGGTCCCGCTCCTCCTTTCGTTGTGGTCCCGCTCCTCCTTTCGTTGTGGTCCCGCTCCTCCTTTCGTTGTGGTCCCGCTCCTCCTTTCGTTGTGGTCCCGCTCCTCCTTTCGTTGTGGTCCCGCTCCTCCTTTCGTTGTGGTCCCGCTCCTCCTTTCGTTGTGGTCCCGCTCCTCCTTTCGTTGTGGTCCCGCTCCTCCTTTCGTTGTGGTCCCGCTCCTCTCCTCGTTGTGGTCCCGCTCTTCCCTTCGTTGTGGTCCCGCTCCTCCCTTCGTTGTGGTCCCGCTCCTCCCTTCGTTGTGGTCCCGCTCGTCTCTTCGTTGTGGTCCCGCTCATCTCTTCGTTGTGGTCCCGCCCACCCCGCTTCTCTCATATGACTCCGGTCTGCCCCTCTCCTCATACTACGCCTGCCCTTCTTCTGCTCCTCTCCTCGTTCTACCACTACCCTTCTCCCGCTCCTCTCTTCGAACTACTTCTGCTGGCTCCTCTCCTCATACTACGTCCGTCCCTCTCCAGCTCCTCTCCTCGTGCTACTCCTGACCTACCGCTCCTCTCCTCCTACTACTTCTGACCCTCTCCTCGTACTACCGCCTACCCTTCTCCCGCTCCTCTCCTCGTCCTACTCCCGCTCCTCTCCTCGTTCTACTCCCGCTCCTCTCCTCGTTCTACTCCCGCTCCTCTCCTCGTTCTACTCCCGCTCCTCTCCTCGTACTATTCCTACTCCCGCTCCTCTCCTCGTACTATTCCTACTCCCGCTCCTCTCCTCGTACTATTCCTACTCCCGCTCCTCTCCTCGTACTATTCCTACTCCCGCTCCTCTCCTCGTACTATTCCTACTCCCGCTCCTCTCCTCGTACTATTCCTACTCCCGCTCCTCTCCTCGTACTATTCCTACTCCCGCTCCTCTCCTCGTACTATTCCTACTCCCGCTCCTCTCCTCGTACTATTCCTACTCCCGCTCCTCTCCTCGTACTATTCCCGCTCGCTCCTCTCTTCTTACTACTACCGCCCGCCCTCTTCCTCTCCTCGTACTATTCCTGATCCTCTCCTTGTACTACTGTCCGCCCATCTCCCGATCCTCTCCTTGTACTACTTCCGCCGCTCCTCTCCTCATACTACTGCCGCCCGCCCCTCCTCTCCCGCGCCTCTCCTCGTACTACTCCCGACCACCTAGATCCTCTCCTCGTACTACACCTGCCTGCCACTTTCCCGCTCTTCTCCTCGTTCTACTCCTGCCTGATCGCCCTTCTACCGCTCCTTGTTCTACGCCCGCCCACCCCTTTCCAGCTCCTCTCCTCATACTATTCCCATCCACCCCTCTCCTCGTACTACGCCCTACTGCTCCTCTCCTCGCACTATGCCCGCCCGCTCCTCGCACTACGCCCGCCAGCTCCTCTCCTTGCGCTATGCCCGGCAGCCTCTCTCCTCGCGCTACGCCCGCCCCTCCCTCTCCTCGCGCTACGCCCGCCCCTCCCTCTCCTCGCGCTACGCCCGCCCCTCCCTCTCCTCGCGCTACGCCCGCCCCTCCCTCTCCTCGCACTACTCTCGCCTCTCCTCGCGCTACGCCCGCCCCTCCCTCTCCTCGCGCTACTCTCGCCTCTCCTCGCGCTACTCTCGCCTCTCCTCGCGCTACTCTCGCCTCTCCTCGCGCTACTCTCGCCTGCCTCTCCCTCTCCTCGCGATACTCTCGCCTCTCCCTCACCTTATGCTACTCTCCCTCTCCTCGCGCTACGCCCGCCCCTACCTCTCCTCGTGCTACTCGCGCTACCCTCGCCCGCTCCTCCTCTCGCCCTACCCTGGCCCGCTGCTACTCTCGCCTGCCCCGCTCCTCTCCTTGCGCTACTCTCACCTGATCCTCTCCTCGCTCTACTCCCGTCTGACCGCCCTTCTACCGCTCCTCATTCTACGCCCACGCTGTCCTCTTCAGCTCCTCTCCTTGTACTGCTCCCACCCGTCCCTCTCCCCTCATACTATCCTCGCCCCGCTCCTCGTACTATGCCCGCCCCTCTCCTCGCACTGCACCTGCCCGCCCTTCTCCCCCTCCTCTCTTCGTACCACTCCCGCCCACCCGTTTCCCGCTCCTCTCCTTGTACCATTCCAGCCCACCTACCCTTCTCCCACTCCTCTTACTACTCCCGCCCTCCCTTCTGCCTCTCCTTGTACTACACCCGCCCACTCTTCGCCTGCCCCTCTACTCTTACTATGCCTACCCGCCCTTCTCCCACTCCTCTCCTGCTCCTCTCCTCCTACTACGCCTGCCCGCCCCTCCTCTCCCGCTTCTTTCCTCGTACTACTGCCACCCAACGGCCCCTCTCCTCGTACTCCCACCCACTCCTCCTTTGCCGCTCCTCTCCTCGTACTACTCCCTCCCACTCCCCCTCTTCCGCTCCTCTCCTCGTACTACTCCCTCCCACTCCCCCTCTTCCGCTCCTCTCCTCGTACTACTCCCTCCCACTCCCCCTCTTCCGCTCCTCTACTTGTACTACTCCCACCCGCTCCTCGTTCTACTCCCACCCACCCGTCTCCTGTTCCTCTCCTCGTTCTACGCCCACGCTGTCCTCTCCAGCTACTCTCCCCGTACTACGCCCGCCCCTCTCCTCGTACTATGCCCACCTGCCCTTCTACCGCTCCTCTCCTCGTACCACTCCTGCCCACCCGTTTCCCTCTCCTTGTACCATTCCAGGCCACCTCGCCTTCTCCCACTCCTCTCCTCATACTACTCCCGCCCTCCCTGCTCCCTCTCCTCTTCCTACGCCCGTCCGCTCTTCGCCTGCCCCTCTCTTCTTACTATGCCTGTTCTCCCGCTCCTCTCCTCGTACTAAGACTGCCCGCCCCTCCTCTCCCGCTCCTCTCCTCATACTATGCCTTCCCGTCCTCCTCTCCCGCTCCTTTGCTTGTACTATGCCTGCCCGCCACTCCTCTCCTCGTACTACGCCTGCCCGCCCTCCTCTCCCGCTCCTCTCCTCGTACTACGCCTGCCCGCCCCTCCTCTCCCGCGCCTCTCCTCTTACTACTCCCGACCACCTAGATCCTCTCCTCGTACTACACCTGCCTGCCACTTTCCCGCTCTTCTCCTCGTTCTACTCCTGCCTTATCGCCCTTCTACCGCTCCTTGTTCTACGCCCGCCCACCCCTTTCCAGCTCCTCTCCTCATACTATTCCCATCCACCCCTCTCCTCGTACTACGCCCTACTGCTCCTCTCCCGCTCCTCTCCTCGCACTATGCCCGCTCACTCCTCTCCTCGCACTATGCCCGCCCGCTCCTCTCCTCGCACTACGCCCGCCAGCTCCTCTCCTTGCGCTATGCCCGGCAGCCTCTCTCCTCGCGCTATGCCCGCCTCTCTCCTCGCGCTACGCCCGCCTCTCTCTCTCGCGCTACGCCCGCCTCTCTCTCGCGCGCTACGCCCGCCCCTCCCTCTCCTCGCGCTACGCCCGCCCCTCCCTCTCCTCGCGCTACGCCCGCCCCTCCCTCCCTCACCCCCCCTCGCGCATAACGCCCGCCCCTCCCTCTCCTCGCGCTACGCCCGCCCCTCCCTCTCCTCGCGCTACGCCCGTCCCTCCCTCTCCTCGCGCTACGCCCGTCCCTCCCTCTCCTCGCGCTACGCCCGTCCCTCCCTCTCCTCGCGCTACGCCCGCCCCTCCCTCTCCTCGCGCTACTCTCGCCACTCCCTCTCCTCGCGCTACTCTCGCCACTCCCTCTCCTCGCGCTACTCTCGCCACTCCCTCTCCTCGCGCTACTCTCGCCACTCCCTCTCCTCGCGCTACTCTCGCCACTCCCTCTCCTCGCGATACTCTCGCCTCTCCCTCACCTTGTGCTACTCTCCCTCTCCTCGCGCTACGCCCGCCTTTACCTCTCCTCGTGCTACTCGCGCTACCCTCGCCCGCTCCTCCTCTCGCGCTACCCTCGCCCGCTCCTCCTCTCGCGCTACCCTCGCCCGCTCCTCCTCTCGCGCTACCCTCGCCCGCTCCTCCTCTCGCGCTACCCACGCCCGCTCCTCCTCTCGCGCTACCCTCGCCCGCTCCTCCTCTCGCGCTACCCTCGCCCGCTCCTCCTCTCGCGCTACCCTCGCCCGCTCCTCCTCTCGCCTGCCCGCTACTCTCGCCCGCTCCTCTCCTCGTGCTACTCTCGCCCGCCCCGCTCCTCTCTTCGCCCTACTCTCTCCCGCTCCTCTCCTCGCTCTACTCCCGTCTGACCGCCCTTCTACCGCTCCTCATTCTACGCCCACGCTGTCCTCTCCAGCTCCTCACCTTGTACTGCTCCCACCCACCCCTCTCCTCATACTATCCTCGCCCCTCTCCTCGTACTATGCCCGCCACTCTCCTCGCACTGCACCTGCCCGCCCTTCTCCCCCTCCTCTCTTCGTACCACTCCCGCCCACCCGTTTCCCGCTCCTCTCCTTGTACCATTCCAGCCCACCTACCCTTCTCCCACTCCTCTCCTCTTACTACTCCCGCCCTCCCTTCTGCCTCTCCTTGTACTACGCCCACCCACTCTTCACCTGCCCCTCTACTCTTACTACGCCCACCTACCCTTCTCCCGCTCTTCTCCTCCTACTACGCCTGTCCGCCCCTCCTCTCCCGCTTCTTTCCTCGTACTACTGCCACCCAACGGCCCCTCTCCTCGTACTCCCACCCACTCCTCCTTTGCCGCTCCTCTCCTCTTACTACTCCCTCCCACTCCCCCTCTTCTGCTCCTCTACTTGTACTACTCCCACCCGCTCCTCGTTCTACTCCCGCCCACCCGTCTCCTGTTCCTCTCCTCGTTCTACTCCCGTCTGACTGCCCTTCTTCCGCTCCTCGTTCTACGCCCACGCTGTCCTCTCCAGCTACTCTCCCCGTACTACGCCCGCCCCTCTCCTCGTTCTATGCCCACCTGCCCTTCTACCGCTCCTCCCCCCGTACCACTCCCGCCCACCCGTTTCCCTCTCCTTGTACCATTCCAGGCCACCTCGCCTTCTCCCACTCCTCTCCTCATACTACTCCCGCCCTCCCTGCTCCCTCTCCTCTTCCTACGCCCGTCCGCTCTTCGCCTGCCCCTCTCTTCTTACTATGCCTGTCCTCCCTTCTCCAGCTCCTCTCCTCGTACTATGCCTTCCCACCCCTCCTCTCCCGCTCCTTTGCTTGTACTACGCCTGCCCGCCCCTCCTCTCCCGCTGCTCTCCTCGTACTACGCCTGCCCGCCCCTCCTCTCCCGCTCCTCTCCTCGTACTACACCTGTCTGCCCCTCTTCTCCCGCTCCTCTCCTCGTACTACGCCTGCCCGCCCCTCCTCTCCCTATCCTCGTACTACGCCTGCCCGCCCCTCCTCTCCCTATCCTCGTACTACGCCTGCCCGCCCCTCCTCTCCCTGTCCTCGTACTACGCCTGCCCGCCCCTCCTCTCCCTGTCCTCGTACTACGCCTGCCCGCCCCTCCTCTCCCGCTCCTCTCCTCGTACTACGCCTGCCCGCCCCTCCTCCCGCTCCTCTCCTCGTACGCAGCCTGGCCGCCCCTCCTCTCCCGCTCCTCTCCTCGTACTACGCCTGCCCGCCCCTCCTCTCCCGCTCCTCTCCTCGTACTACGCCGGCCCGCCCCTCCTCTCCCGCTCCTCTCCTCCTACTACGCCGGCCCGCCCCTCCTCTCCCGCTCCTCTCCTCCTACTACTCCGCCCGCCCCTCCTCTCCCGCTCCTCTCCTCGTACTACGCCGGCCCGCCCCTCCTCTCCCGCTCCTCTCCTCGTACTACGCCGGCCCGCCCCTCCTCTCCCGCTCCTCTCCTCGTACTACGCCGGCCCGCCCCTCCTCTCCCGCTCCTCTCCTCGTACTACGCCTGCCCGCCCCTCCTCTCCCGCTCCTCTCCTCGTACTACGCCGGCCCGCCCCTCCTCTCCCGCTCCTCTCCTCGTACTACGCCGGCCCGCCCCTCCTCTCCCGCTCCTCTCCTCGTACTACGCCGCCCGCCCCTCCTCTCCCGCTCCTCTCCTCGTACTACGCCGGCCCGCCCCTCCTCTCCCGCTCCTCTCCTCGTACTACGCCGGCCCGCCCCTCCTCTCCCGCTCCTCTCCTCGTACTACGCCTGCTCTCCCGCTCCTCTCCTCGTACAACGCCTGCCCGCCCCTCCTCTCCCGCTCCTCTCCTCGTACTACGCCCGCCCCCCCTCCTCTCCGCTCCTCTCCCTCGTACTACGCCGGCCCGCCCCCCTCTCCCGCTCCTCTCCTCGTACTACGCCGGCCCGCCCCTCCTCTCCCGCTCCTCTCCTCGTACTACGCCGCCCACCCCTCCTCTCCCGCTCCTCTCCTCGTACTACGCCTGCCCGCCCCTCCTCTCCTCGTACGACGCCTGCCCGCCCCTCCTCTCCTCGTACGACGCCTGCCCGCCCCTCCTCTCCTCGTACGACGCCTGCCCACCCCTCCTCTCCCGCTCCTCTCCTCGTACAACGCCTCCTCTCCCGCTCCTCTCCTCGTTCTACTCCCGCCCGTCCTCCCGCTCCTCTCCTCGTTCTACTCCCGCCCGTCGCCCCGCTCCTCTCCTCGTTCTACTCCCGCCCGTCGCCTCGTTCTACTCCCGCCCGTCGCCCCGCTCCTCTCCTCGTTTTCCCGCCCGCCCCGCTCCTCTCCTCGTTTTCCCGCCCGCCCCGCTCCTCTCCTCGTTTTCCCGCCCGCCCCGCTCCTCTCCTCGTTTTCCCTCCCGCCCCGCTCCTCTCCTCGTTTTCCCTCCCGCCCCGCTCCTCTCCTCGTTTTCCCTCCCGCCCCGCTCCTCTCCTCGTTTTCCCTCCCGCCCCGCTCCTCTCCTCGTTTTCCCTCCCGCCCCGCTCCTCTCCTCGTTTTCCCTCCCGCCCCGCTCCTCTCCTTGTTTTCCCTCCCGCCCCGCTCCTCTCCTCGTTCTCCCGCCCGCTCCGCCACTTTCTCACTCCTCTCCTCGTTCTACGCCCACCCACCCCTCTCCAGCTCCTCTCCTCATACTACTCCCATTCCTCTCCTCGTACTACTCCCTCCCTCCTCCATTCCTCTCCTCATACTACTCCCGCCTCCCTACTCCAGTTCCTCTCCTCGTACTACTCCCGCCCGCTGAACCTCTTCCACTCCTCTCCTTGTTCTACTTCTGCCCGCCCTTCTCTCACCCCTCTCCTTGTACTACTCTTTGCCTGCCCACCCTTCTCCCGCTCCCCTCCCAATCCTCTCCTCGCACTACTCCTGCCCGCCCCTCTCCTCGCACTACTCCTGCCCGCCCCTCTCCTCGTACTACTTCTGCCCGCCCCTCTCCTCGTACTACTTCTGCCCGCCCCTCTCCTTGTACTACTTCTGCCCGCCCCTCTCCTCGTACTACTTCTGCCCGCCCCTCTCCTCGTACTACTTCTGCCCGCCCCTCTCCTCGTACTACTTCTGCCCGCCCCTCTCCTCGTACTACTTCTGCCCGCCCCTCTCCTCGTACTACTTCTGCCCGCCCCTCTCCTCGTACTACTTCTGCACGCCCCTCTCCTCGTACTACTTCTTCCCGCCCCTCTCCTCGTACTACTTCTGCCCGCCCCTCTCCTCGTACTACTTCTGCCCGCCCCTCTCCTCGTACTACTTCTGCCCGCCCCTCTCCTCGTACTACTTCTGCCCGCCCCTCTCCTCGTACTACTTCTGCCCGCCCCTCTCCTCGTACTACTTCTGCCTGCCCCTCTCCTCGTTCTACTCCCGCCCCTCTCCTCGTTCTACTCCCGCCCCTCTCCTCGTTCTAATCCCGCCCGTCCTTCTCCCGCTCCTCTCCTTGTTCTTCTTCCGGCCCGTCCTTCTCCCGCTCCTTTCCTCATTCTACTCCCGCCCGTTCTTCTCCCGCTCCTCTCCTCGTTCTACTCCCGCCCGTCCTTCCCCCGCTCCTCTCCTCGTTCTACTCCCGCCCGTCCTTCTCCCGCTCCTCTCCTCGTTCTACTCCCACCGGCCCCTCTCCTCATACTACGCATGCCTGCCCCCTCCCGCCCCTCTCCTCGTGCTACTCCCGCCCTCCCCTTTCCTCGTTCTACTCCCGCCCGCCCTGCTCCTCTCCCCCTCCTACTCCCGCCTGCCCCGCTCCTCTCCACGTCCTACTCCCGCTCCTCTCCTCATCTTACTCCCGCTCCTCTCCTCGCACCACCCGCTCCTCTCCTCGCACCACCCGCTCCTCTCCGCGCACCACCCGCTCCTCTCTGCGCACCACCCGCTCCTCTCTGCGCACCACCCGCTCCTCTCTGCGCACCACCCGCTCCTCTCTGCGCACCACCCGCTCCTCTCTGCGCACCACCCGCTCCTCTCCGCGCACCACCCGCTCCTCTCCGCGCACCACCGTCTCCTCTCCTCACACCACCCGCTTCTCTCCGCGCACCACCCGCTCCGCTCCTCTCCTCGTCCCACTCCTCCCCCGCCCCGCTCCTCTCCCTGTACTACTCTCACCTGCATTCTACTCTCTCCATCATCCTGTCTCCCGTTGTCTCACCAGGTGTCGACATGGAGCCTCAGCGGGTGGTGGCGCTGGTGGACATGGACTGCTTCTATGTGCAGGTGGAGCAGCGGCTGCGGCCGGAGCTGAAGAACAAGCCAGTGGTGGTGGCGCAGTACAAGACATGGAGAGGCGGCGGGTGAGAGCCCCAGTGCCACAGTCAGGAGATCTGTCCCAGATTAACCCCTTATATACCCTATCCCTTGTAGTCACATGATTGGGCTGTGGGCGGGACTTGTAGTGATCTGCCCTCCTCCTTCAGGATTATCGCGGTCAGCTATGAAGCGCGGGCGTTTGGGGTCACCCGCAACATGTTCGCTAATGACGCAAAAAAGCTATGTGCGGAGCTGCAGGTCGCCCGTGTCAGAGAGGCTCATGGGAAGGCCGACCTCACAAAGTAAGTGACACCCTGCCCCGCGGGAATGCTGCGCTTATGCCATGACCATCCGATGACTGCGGTGTATTCCAGGTATCGGGAGGCGAGCGTGGAGGTCATGGAGATCATGTCCCGATTTGCGGTGGTGGAGAGAGCGAGTATCGACGAGGTGTACCTTGCCCTGACTGAGGCCGGCCAGAAACGGATCCAGGAGAGCGCAGGCTGCCCCATACCGGAAGGGTCACTGAAGAGCACCTACATACAGGGATACCCAGACCCCCGGACCACAGAGGAGCGGGGTCTCACCAAAGGTATCCCCACCACTATATGTAACTCCACCCCATCTTACCAACAGAATGGTGAGCGCAGCTCTGGAGGATAATACAGGATGTAACTCAGGATCGGTACAGGATAAGTAATGAATGTACAGTGACTGCACCAGCAGAATAGTGAGTGCAGCTCTGAAGGATAATACAGGATGTAACTCAGGATCAGTACAGGATAATTAATGTATGTACAGTGACTGCACCAGCAGAACAGTGAGTGCAGCTCTGGAGGATAATACAGGATGTAACTCAGGATCAGTACAGGATAAGTAATGTATGTACAGTGACTGCACCAGCAGAATAGTGAGCGCAGCTCTGGAGGATAATACAGGATGTAACTCAGGATCAGTACAGGATAATAATGTATGTACAATGACTGCACCAGCAGAATAGTGAGCGCAGCTCTGGAGGGTAATACAGGATGTAAAATCAGGATCATACAGGATAAGTAATGTATGTACAGTGACTGCACCAGCAAAAAGTGAGTGCAGCTCTGGGGGGAAAAACAGGATTAAAATCAGGACGGTACAGGATAAGTAATGAATGTACAGTGACATGCAACCAGCGGAATGTGAGGTGCAGCTCTGAAGGATAATACAGGAAGGTAACTCAGGATCCGTACATGAAAAGTAAAGGTATGTCACACGTGACTGCAACCATCCGAATATGAGCGCAGGCTCTGGAGATAATACAGATGTAACCACGCAGGAATCAGTACAGTGATTATCATAATGTATGTACAGTTACTGCACCAGCATAGAATAGTGAGTAGCAGCACTGTAGTGTATACAGGATGTAACTCAGGAGTCAGTACAGGATAAGTAATGTAATAACAACGTGACTGCACCATCATAAAGTAGTGCAAGCACTGGAGGGAAATACAGGATGTAACTGCAGGATCGTTTTACAGATAAGTAATGAATGTCATTGGACTGCACCAGCAGAAAAGTGATTTGCAGCTCTGAAGGATAAAAATAACATGAAGTGAACTCAGGAAACCGTACAGGATATTAGATGTATGTACAGTGACTGCAACCAGCAGAATATTGAGTCGCAGCTCTGGAGGATAATACAGGATGTAACTCAGGTTCAGTTTATAAACAGGGATAAGTAAAGTCTGTACAGTGATGCACCACAGAATAGTGAGTGCAGCTCTGGAGGTGTAATACAGGATTACCAGAGATCTCGTTACAGATAAGAAATGAATGTACAGTGACTGCACCAGCGGAAAATAGTGATTGCAGCTCTGAAAGTAAAATACAGGATGTAAACACAGGATCCTACAGGAAAGTAATTGTCTGTAACAGTGACTGCTCCAGCCAGAATCAGTGAGCGCAGCTTCTGAGGAATAATATACAGTATGTAACTCCGTATCAGTATACAGTATAAGTAATGGTAAGTACATGACTGGCACCAGCAGAATTAGTGCGCGCGCTCTGGTGAGCATAATACAGGATGTAACTCAGATCAGATACAGGATAAGTAAATGTAGTTACAGTGAGACTGCAACCCAGCAAATAGTGAGCGCAGCTCTGGAGGGATAATACAGGATTAACTCAGGGTCAGTACAGGATAAGTAAGTATGATACATTGACTGCACACAGAATAGTGAGCACATCTCTGAGATAATACAGGATGTAACTCAGGATCCCATACAGGATAAGTAAAGTATGTACCGTGACTACACAGCAGAATAGTGACGTAGCCGCAGCTCTGGAGGATAATACAGGATGTAACGCTGCAGGATCAGTTACAAAAATAATGTATTACTTTCTTGGAAAAAACTGAAAAGTTTCTTCACGTAGATTGTAAGGGCTATAGGTGAAGCGCTGATCAGCTTAGTAACAAACTAAATATAAGCCAACATTAAATGAGAATTATTTTAAGTAACATACGCGTTTCGCGTGACACATCCGCGCTTCCTCAAGTGTATGCGATACAAAGCATGTTTCAGTTGCGCGGATTAAATAGAACAAAAAACAAAGCGAGGTTCAACTGAATTCATATGTATATAAAAGGTCACATGATGTAAACATTAGTGTGACAATATAAACAAGAGCAAGAGCATTATACAATACATCTCTAAAAAACAAGAACGTCTCGCTGGATATAATTATAGTTAAAAACGAATAAAGAATAAAAGATAAATCAAAGAAAAATTGTATGTTCTTTCACATGATAAAAAATCATAAAAATATATATGTAAAAAAAAATGAACGTAAAAAATTCAACATAAACAAACAATAAGAAACATACTTGAAACAGGACAACTAAAATGTTTAAAAACAACAAAAAAGCGAATTTGTCAAAGACCATATTTGGCCATATACAGAAAAACAGAGTTTGTTTAAAAAATCCTTACCAAAAAAATGTAATATACTTTAAATTACAGTCTCCTGGATTCTATTGAGACCGGTGTGGGGCAAGGGTATTTAATTCACTTTATACAATCCAGTAATTTTTCTCTCTGGCTTAAAATTTTGGGTACCTGTCCAAACTTTGGTTAATACTCAATAGCTGAATGGTAAAATCAGGGGGAATGGCTATTGGATGTGCTGATTGCAAATGCGGCAGACTGTAAACCAGACGTCTCATTAGGCGTTACGTCTTACCTGTGAATAATTAGACCTAGACAAATTTATTTGTAGTTTTCCTATATATTGCATTTCACGACAATTACAGTTAATAAGTAATAATAAAAGTGAGCTTGTGCAAGTGAGGTGGTTTTTAAATATTAAACTTCTCCCCCGTTGTTGTGGATTGAAAAAAATCGTTATCTGTACATTGTCCCACAACATTTAAGCATCAATGGGTGATCCGCTATGGTATTGAGCCCTTAGGTTTAGGTTATTTCAGATGTTTTCATTTCCTTCATCTGGGTATGTTGTTTAAGACGTATGGCAAGAATATTTATTAAGGTAGCGAGCCTTACGAATAAATTGAATTTGGGCGTCAGGAATAACCCCTTTTAAATTGAGGGTCATGAACAAAATGCCCCAATGATTATCAATTATTTTTGGATCTCTCAAATTTAGAAGTATGGGGTTGTGATGAAACAGATATTATATTCTTTCTCTTGTTTTTCTTTTTTACATCATTTTGAGTTTGTTAAATAGAAATCTTGGCTATTTTGTGCTGCCCGCTTATTTGTATGCGCCTTCTATAGAGCTTTTCGATATCTTTTTTGAATAAATTTCTCTTCAATGATTTTTGCTTGAATTTAAAGTCCCTTTCTTTTGTGCAATTTCTTTTTTATTGCTTCTGAATTGCCCATAAGGTATTATCAGTTATTTAATTTAATCATTTATTTTGGTGATTAGAGTCCATACGCCAGACAGTTATTCGAATCATGTCGGCTTGAAATGTGTTCTACGAGACCAGTTTGTGCCCTCATCTACATAGATATCAAGATCAAGGAAAGTAATATGAGTTTGCATAAGTGAGCAGTAAAGTAATGCCCCATGAGGTATTATTTAAAAACTCTAAAAAAGGAATTGAACGATTCCATGGGACCCTTCCAAATTAAAATCAGGTCATCTATAAATCTTTTATAATAAGAAATATATTGATAGAAAGGATTTTTAATATTAGTGATAAAATTGTTCTCAAAAGCCCCCATAAAGAGATTAGCTACTGATGGTGCTACTTTTGTGCCCATAGCCACCCCTACTTTTTGGTGGAAATGGGTGTCCCCATATTGAAAAAAATTGTTAGTTAAAATTAATTCCAGACCCTTAATTAAAAATTCTTTAAAATCAATAGAGAATGTAGATTCCGTATCCAAGAATTGCCTTACTGCTATAAGTCCTATGTTGTGATTAATATTAGAATATAAGGACGTGACATCTAATGTGGCTAATATTTGATTTTCTTCCCAAGTTGTCCCTACCAAATCTTTCAAAATTGCATCTGAATCTCTTAGACGGCTTGATAAACGTTCTACTAAAGGTTGAAATTGAATATCCAGAAAATGCGATAGATTCGATAAAATGGAATTTATGCCGGATATTATTGGACGTCCTGGAGGATCCACTTGGTTTTTGTGGATTTTAGGCAAGTGGTAGAAGAACGGTATAGTATAATTAACTACTGTTAAAAATAATTTTTCATCTTTAGAGATGATATTTCTCTCAAAATTATCTTTAATAAAGTTATTATAAGTTATTTAAGAGACTCATGTACATCTGGATTTACTTCACTATAATAGAAGGTATCATTAAGAATTCTTAATGCTTCTGTATTATAAGCATGATAGTTCTGGACAACCACCGCTCCTCCCTTGTCTGCATTTCTAATTACAATATTGGTATTTTTTGATAATTTATCCAATGTCTTAATTTCTTTAGTAGATAAATTTGGCTTTGGGGGTAATTTACTCTGAATTTGCCTCAGGTCAGTGGTAACCAATTCTGAGAATACTGGTATAAAATTTCCTTGGGATGAAATAGGGTAGAATTTGGATTTGGGTTTGACCGGGGGTCCCAATCGACCTGGGGTAGTTTCTAATTCCAGAGGTGGTATTGGGGTGTCTTTTTTAGTTTTTTTACTATTAAAAAATCGTTTAAGAGTGAGTTTTTCTTTTTAAAGGGCCCGAA
>JAODAL010051961.1:0-26319 GCA_025379985.1 Phyllomedusa bahiana
AAGAAAGGGTGTCTGGGTCAAAAAAGGGTTCCCATTAGTAACTAGGCAGATTAGCAGTCACTGAGGGGTTAAATATGTGATCCTATTTATATATCTGCACAGAAAGAACTATAAGTAAATATATACTTTATACAGTGGGTTCCAAAAGTGTTCTTACCACTTCAACTGTTCCTCATTTTTAAACGTTACAGCCACAGACATAAATGTATTTTAATGCTATTTAGTTGATAGAGCAACATAAAGTAGCAAGTGTTTGTAAAATGTAAAGAAAATGGTATGTTCTTTTCCAAATTTTTGCAAATTAAAAAACTGAAAAGTGTGTTGTGCATATTTATTTAGCCCCCCATGGGTCAATATTTTGTAGGACCACCTTTAGTTGCAATGACAGCTGCAAGTCTATTTGGGTATGTCTCTACCAGCTTTGCATACTTAAAAGCTGGTATTTTTGCCCATATTTTTTGCAAAATAGCTCTAACTCAGTCAGATTAGTTGGTGAACGTTTGAGAACAGCAATTTCATGTCATACCACAGATTCTCAATGGTATTTTGGCCTGCACTTTGGGCAGTTTTAGCACATCGATATGCTTTGATTTTAAGCATTACATTGTAGCTTTGGCTCTATGCTTAGGGTCATTATCCTGCTGGAAGATGAACCTAAGTTTTAAGTCTTTTTCAGACTATAAACAGGCTTTCCTCCAGGATTTCCCTGTATTTAGCTCCATTCATCTTCCCTGCGGCTCTGATCAGCTTGCCAATCCCTGTTGAGTCAAATCATCCCCACAGCATGATGATGCCACCACCATGCTTTATGGTGGGGATGGTGTGTTCAGGGCTATGTGCAGTCTTGGCCTTCCTCCTTCATGTTTGACATGTAGGCCAAAAAGTTCAATTTTGGTCTCATCTCACCCAGAGCACCTTCTTCTACATGCTTGCTGGGTTACCTACATAGCTTTTTGCAAACAGAAAGCGGGACTTCTTATCATTTGCTTTAAAAAATGGCTTTCTTCTTCCCACTCTTTAATAAAGGACAGATTTGTAAAATAAACAACTAATAGTTGTCCTGTGGACAGATTCTCTCACCTGAGCTGTGGATCTCTGCAACTCATCCAGATAGACCCTGAGTCTCTTAGTCTTGCACTCTAATTAGTGCTTTTTTTTGTCTGTGCTGTGGTGGAGGACCATGTCTTGACAGATTAGCAGTTGTGCCATAGTTCTTCCATTTATGGATGATAGATTGAACAATACTCTGTGAGACGCTATTTTTTTTTTTTTTAAACAAAACCATGCAATACACTTTGCGACAACTTTATCTCTGAGATGTCTGGTGTATCCTTGGTTCTTATGCTGTTTTTTGTTCACCAATGTTCTCTAACATACACCTGAGGCCTTTACAAAACAGTTGTAGTTGTATGAGCATAAGTTACACAAAGATATACTCTATTTACTAATGAGGTGCCTGCTAAAGGCAATTGGTCAGACTAGATTTTACTTAGGGGTATCAAAGGACAAGGAGCTGAATACATATGTATACTAAACTTTTAGATTTTTGAATTCACAAAAATCTGGCAAAACACGTATCATTTTCTTTAGACTTCAAAAGTACTTGCTACATTGTGTTTCTCGAAGTGTATGTTCACACGGCTTGTTGGATCCATTTTTGGATATGTTTTGTATCTGAAAAATGCATTTAAAAGTGCTGTGTGAATAGCATCCACCTGTCCGATGCATGTTTTACATTGAAAGCATTGTAAAATCACATTGCACATTGTTAGATGCGTTTTTGGGTCCGTTTAGGGTCCAAAACATGGATGCAAACACGAATCTAAAAAACGTATCCCAACACAGAGTCAACACGTCGTGTGAACATACCCTAACACATAAAATATCAAAAAAACAAGTTTAACTTTGTGGCTGTAACGTTTAATAATGAGGAAAAGTTTAAGAGGTATGAATACTTTTCAAACCCACTATAGTTAAGGTGAAGCATTTCTTATGGGTTTTTCCTAATATTACACTGCTGTAATTTTTAGGTTCAAAGATAGGATAAAAAAATTTCAGGCATCCTTTTTAGCTAACTAAAATATGCTCGAGAAGTGCCTAAACTGTTACATACCACAGAAAATCATCCCTAAACTAATAATTAATAAAACAGTTTAGTACCAGAATGAAGTTCTCAGAAATGCAGGATTAGAAGTTTCATACATATATGCAGCACCAGAACCAAGTTCATTACATAAATACAGTACCAGAATCAAAATAAATACAAAGTCAAGTTAGTTCTACTATATCTAGTGAAATAACTGCTTCCAGTTTGTCCAGAACAATTGTAAAGTTGTTGTTAAACAGGCAAGAATGATAGCATCCATCATCTCTTTGCAGACCATACAGTGAATCTAGTACTGATGTTACAGAGTCATAGAGTGAGCAATAACATTTAGTGACTCACATGTGATATCTTCTCTGCCCTAAAGGAAGATTTCATTCCTTATCCCAAAATTGCCATCAGACTAGATCCAGATATTTTATACGGCTTCATAAATATTAGGTATATGTGTATATGTGCAGACAGCCTACTGAACAGATTATATATCCACCAAGCTTATATACTCACAACATATGATTTCCTTCATGACCTACGTGCTGCTTAAGTCAAAACTAGAAATTGGTCATAATAATTTGACTCGACAGTCCCTAACCTGATGCATGTTGCCAGCTCCCCTCAGCTAGGTGGAATGGGAGAAAAAACACAACAGTGACGTTACTAGCATCTATTTGGATGTATTTATATAACATGTTATAGTGTTTATACAAAATTACATACAAATAGCTATAAAGACAATTTTCTATAGATGACGCCTCTAAATAATGGTCTTACACTTACCACATAATACCGCTATACAAGCAGCAAATATCACCATACAGTTACTGCACAAATCAGTATACCAAGACTAATATCATCAATGATACTGCTGAACAAAGGCCAAATAATACTACCACATCATGACCATATTTCATCACCACATGGTGATAACGCCATAATGTTCCTGGATATAAACAATTATACTACTACCACTACTGCCAATATTTCCTGACTGTATAGTGGTAGATATCAGTGCTCAGTCTCTGCAGACGTATAAGTGATTATAATACAGTTACATCCAGTGACTCTTCTCTGACTGCAGTCATTCACTTTTCCTTTTCTTCTTCATCTGGTCCATACCGACATGATGACTTCTCCTGGCCACAACTTGTCCATGTAGAATTTAGCACACAAGTATCTCAGAATCCTTACTTTTCCAGCACCTCACTACCTGTTTCACATCTTTGTAAAAACTTTGCATGGGGTGATAGGTGGAAGTGGGGGTCATGGGGTAACAGGTGAAGGTTGTACTTTGTGTTGGCATATGGCTGCATAATACAATTGTAAGAGGTAGGAGCACTCCCTACGAACAATTGTGGCCTTTGTTATGTATGTGAATTGAATTGTGTAGAGTATATAGTGTACAGTCCCTGACAGAAGATCTGTCGCTTATCCGTGTTGTGGAAACCAAAGCTTATAACCTGACTTAAAATCCATTGGTCTTAGAAATGACTCATATGAAAGCTGAAACCCCCCAAAAAGGGGTTTTTTTTTTAATCAAAAATAAATTTGGGTTCATTGCTTTAAATATTGAACAAGTAAGTTGGTTGAGCGGGTTCCCTTTTGGGCCCTCGACATCGGTCGAGGTTTGAGAAATCCCAAAACCCTCCCTCACAAGATAAATTTGATATAAAATTTAAAAGCAAATGACCATTAAAATCTATTTGGGGGGAGCAACCAAAACCTTCATTTTTCAAAAAACACCCAAACAAGGGGGCCCGGAAACTGGAAAAATTTTTCCCTCCACAACAAACAAATGGAAAACGTGCTACTCTTTGGCAACACACTTAGGTTTAAAAAAAGATTTTCCACCCCGGGGGGGAAAAAAAAACCCCCACCCAATTTCACAATCCTGTCTTGGGACCACGCATGAAACCCCTTTAAAACCCGCATCACCCACAAAAATTAAAAAAATCCAGAAGGGGGAGGTTTTGAATTTTGAACCATCAATTTTTCTTTAACTGGGCATTGAATATCCCTGGGCCCCGGAACCCCAGCATTTAAACTCCCCAAAACCCGAAAGACCCCCCGAAAAATTTAAAAAATTTTCCGGAAAAAAGGGGTTATTTTAACCACCATTTTTTAATTTTACTGGACAATTTACTATACAAAGTCCCGGGGCCACAGCTTAGCCCCCCCAAAACCCGCATGACCCCCCCATTTTAAAAAAAAGGGCCAAAAAAAATTTTTTCAAAAACCCCCATTTTTGTTGAACTGGACCCTTGACTAAATAAGTTTCCGTACCGCAGAATGACCATTAAAAACCCGTCCCCGACCCCCAGAAATTTAAAAAATGCCGGGGAAAAGTAGTCTTTTCACCACCATTTTGTTTAACTGGGCATTGAAAAATTAAAACCCGGGCCCCCGGGCCGAATATGACCCTTAAACCGTCGCCCCCCACATTAAAAAGTTTCGGGAAAAAAAAGTCTTTTTAACCACCAATTTAAATTGAACGGACCCTTAAAAATATCTGCCTTTACCCCAAATGTCCATTAAAAATTTCCCGACCCACAGATTAAAAAAAAGGGCCGGGAAAAAAAAGGAAATTTTCAACCACCATTTTAGTTTCACTGGGGGAAAAACTTTTCCCTGTCCTGGGTACGCTTGCCCCTCCGAATGAGTTCGGAAACCAATTGAGCTTTACTTGGGAAAAACTGGTTTTGGTTTTTAAAAAGGGTCCTTACCACCCCGGTGCCCCTTTTTTTTTTGGCATTTCTTTTTCTCAAATTTTTCTCCAAATTTCTTGGGGGAAATTTTCCCTTGTAATTTGTTCCATGTCCGTGCTCCATACTCCCCTGTTCCCCCCTGAAAAAACCACATCTTTTTTTAAGTTTTTCCGTACCTCCCCCTTTTAAAAAAATTTAGAGGAATTTTTTTTAAACCCGGGTATTTTGTAAAATTCAAATTTTTTAAAGGGAATTTTAAATCTAGAAAACACATTTTAAAAAAAGGATTTAAAACCCACCAAGGGCTTTGTTTTTTCTTTTTTTAATTGTATTAAAAAGGGTTGTCTCAAACAGGGTTTGCCCAGCTAAGTTAAACATCTTTTCAAAAACAAGTCAAATTTTTTGGGAATATGTGCCATTTTAAAAGTGTCCAAACCCATTCCTGTTTCTGACAGCACCAAACACCCTTGAGCCACTCTTGACAATTGTGAAGAAAAATGTCTGTTTAGAAACAACATTTTTTTTTTTAATAGGACCTTATTATAACTGGGATTTCAAAGCAAAATCCCTTTAAAAAAATTTAAAGCATGACCCCTTTAGCCACTTTGGACAATTTTTGAAAAACAAAAAGTCTGTTTAAAACAACAAATTTTTTTTTTTAAAGGACCTTAAATATTGCTTTCAATTTTAAACAGCATTACCCAAAAAATTTTTAAAAAAAACTTCCAGCCACTTTTTAAAAATTGTGAGGAGAAAAAGCCACTTTGAAGGGCCCCTTTTCTGTTTAAAAAAAAGGGCCCTGGAAATTTTTCTGTAACTCACAGCTACATTACCCCAAAAAAAAAACCAAAAAAGACTTCTCAGCCCCCTATTAAAAAAATTGGGGAGGGAGAAAAGCCACTTAAAAAATCACAAATTTTGTCCCAAAGGACCATAATTATAAACTGTAAACTCACAGCAACATACCTCAAAACCATTGACAATGCGAAAACTTTTTAAAGAAAAAGTGAAAAATGGAATAAGGTGTTTTGAACCCTGGAAACCTTTCGAAACTTTTACCGTCCCACACAGCAAAAAACCCCAAAATGAACCCGTTGGGAAAAGAGAATAAAAAATTGCAGTAAAAAAAAGATCATTTTAAAAAACATTTTTCAAGGGGGACCATTTCTGTTTGAAAGAGGAATGTGAAGTAGACCGGGCAACTAATCGGTGACATCGGAATTGGGGCCACAACATCATCAGAGATCCATGCCTGATTCTCTTGATGAAAGTCAAACGATCCACATTATCTGTGGAAAGCCGGATGCGTTTGTCTTAATAACTCCTCCAGCTGTTGCTGAAGGTTTCCGCTCAGATAGACGCTGGCTGCTGGCAGGAAAACACCTCTATGGCGTAGACGAGCAAGCTCGGGCCAATTCGTCCATTTGGATACCCAAAAAGTCAATTGGTTCCGGAACACATACAAAAACACGTGTTGAGACGCAGATAGTCTGCACCATGATCTTAAGCTGGTCTCTGTGTGTTGGATGTGTGCCCGCATTGCATGCGTTGGTGAGGTGGTAAACAAAAAATTGCCAGGGTCACCCATTATAGGCTTCTGCCACCTTGCCTGCTGCTGCCGGCTAAGGCTACTTGGCACTTACTGTTTGGTCACGTCGCTGATGTTTTTCCACCGTGACATTTGGGGAACGTGAAAGAAAGACGCAACAGATTGTCTCCAGTTGATCAATCAGCAAGGTCCCCCATTTCCTGCATTTTACTCTCTATTTGGGTGGGTGGAAGAAAAGTGCTGAGTTTTGTTTTGTACCGGGGATCCAGGAGGGTGGCCACCCAGTAACTGTTGTTCATTTTGATGGCCTTAATGCGAGGATCATGTTGGAGGAAATGGAGCATCCAAGCACTCATGTGAGAGATGGAGCCTTATTTCCCAAGCCTCTGGGTCAGGGCACTAGCAAAATAATCTTCCTCATCTTCCTCCTCCGCCTCAAATTCGCGCCAACCTCTTCCAAGGCAGGGACGTCGGTAAGTCGGTGTCTAGGAATACCTCTCCTCCTCCTCCTCCGCTGCCTCCGGCACATCTTCAACACAGCCCGACTTGCCTGAGTGATGCAAACCCCGAGAGCTGATGCGCCACCTTGCAAATAGCTCTGGGCCCCGAACCACTGCCTAAATAAGACCGATGAAATTGTGAAACTGTCGGGCCTTGTGGATTTGACGGAGAGAAAGGCTCCGTTTCCGCATCTGTGTCCCTTTTCCTCCTCCGCGCTGGCGGGACCTTTTGTTTCAGGAGTGTCCAAAGATCGTTCCAGAACTAAGATCACCACAATGCTCATGCTGACAAGGGCATTGTCCGCACTGACCATTTTGGTGGCTTCTTCAAAACTGGCAAGGATGGTGCAGAGCCTTTTCACCTCCTCCACTCCGGTGGCTCAACACCCCGAGGTCCCACCGCTGCTTGTCAGGCTATGTGTCACTTCCCTACTGCGTAATGGATTGCGCTGCGCCACAACGTTGGAGCATGTGGAGGGAGGAATTCCAGCGTGTTGCCACTCAACAATGAGACGTTGACGGGAGGGCCGAGCTGACGCTGCAACGCAGCCCGGCGGGACGAAGCAGGGTGCGAACAGGGGAAGTGCAACTTAGATTTTGAGCCTAACCTCGGGCAGGCAGCCCCGACCCGGGTACCCTTTAGAAATTTTCGGGACAAAAGGTTAAAGACTGTGCTAGGCAAGGGTTTTTCCCACCACCTACCGTCTAAAGGGGGGGCCAAAAAAAGTTTTTCCCCCCCTTTAAATCGCAAACCACCTTCCCTGGCAAAAGGGTTTTTTTGCACCCAGCCAGCGCTGGGGCCCCAGTTGCGGAGAGCCGTCCACAGCCCTGACCTGTGTGGGGACGGGCCCCCAAGACAGATTCATTTTAACATGGGGCCCGGGTTCTCTGGGCACGTGGGTCCCACCCCGAGGACCTTGGGGGAAAAAAAACCCCGCACCATCCCTGGGGGTTTTTTAAGAGCGGGGCGCCGAAACCCCCCGAGAGCCAAACCCCCACCCCCAAGACAACCACCCAGCCACCCAGTGAGCTGTTTACAGAGATTTTAGCCCCCTTGGCCTGCCCTTTCAGTTTCCCTGTTTTCGGTGGGGCCCGAAGGACTTTTCCCGGGCCCCAGATGCAAACAACGCGCTTGAAATTTTTGGGTGACACTTTGGCCCGGGGCCCTGCAGGGGCGGGTTTTTTGGCAAAGAAATGCCTGCCCCGGGATCGGTATTGGGGCAGGCCCCAAAGGGCCCCTGACTGGGGGGAAAACCCCTCTGTTCCACCAACAGAAAGGAAACATTTCCAAGGCCAAAAGCCCGGCCCAAAAAAGACATTTCCCGGCGTTTGGGTTTTTGGGAAAAGGTTTTTGGGGTTAAAAATTTTTTTTCTGCTCCCAAACCTGGGAAAACAGAAGGCTGGTTTTCAAGACTGGCCCGCTAAAACGGCGTTTCAGGTTTGCAAACTGGCGGGAGGGGAAGGGGTAGGATGGGTCTTTTGTTTGGGCGGGGGTCTCGGGGACGTGGACTGGGAAACGGGGGCTGAACCCTGATCAAGACTCGAGAACATGGGGAGCGAGGGAACCCCTTTTTGGGGGGGCGGAGGAGGGGGGAGGGGAGACAGAGGGGGGGTTGACATTTGGGTTGGGGGGCCCCCGTCTTTTGGCCTTTTTTTGGGGCCAAATGGGTTTCCTCCCTTTCAACTCATGCATTCGCTGCATTTGACTAGACATGTTTGGGGTGGTTAACCACCTAAGGGTTTTTTTGCCACTAAATTAAAGCGTTTCGGCAAAGGGCGGCAAAAAGGGCAACGCTGGGTTTAATCAAAGGGCTTGCTCAAAGAAGGCCCAGGCTTTAGAGGTTTCCGGGACCTTTTTGACGGTGATAAGCCAGGAGCGGGTTTTTCCTGGGCTGTGGGGTGGCGGGAAAAATAACAGCGGACCTTTTTGCGCCGCCCTCTCCCTTTTTGAACGGGACCCTTACTGGGCACACCCACTTTTTCCTCCACGTCCAGCGAAAGAAGCCCCTCGCAACAAATTCTTTCGGAAAAGACCACGGGTGGATCCGCAAAGTCGTCATTTATCATCATCAACACAGGGGACTTTGTCCCTCCTGACATTCTTCAAACCAGAAGCTTCGGCAAAAAGCAAGGGGCAAATGCAAGCGTTGGCCCACCGCCGGGGTTTTTGCCGATTGACCGGCTTCCTTATCCTCCACTTTTGGCATCAGGGAACTGGGGGTTTAAGCAAACTAAATCATCCTCTTGATCTTTTAAACATGCCCTTTTTGACCCCCCAAACCGCATTTTGTCATCAAAGAGGGCTTTAGACCAAAGGGTTTTCCACAGTGGGGGGTAACATTTTACATTTGGGCTGCTTCATGTTAGACGGATGCTGAGATTTCTGGGGTGACGAAAATTTGTGGCCGTGACTGGGAGAACGGGGGAGGGAAAACTGCTGGATGCAAAGGGTTTCATTAACCCCTGGAAAGGGCAATTTTGGCGACGCTTTTCTTTTCTTTAGATTCACAGGCCCTGACCCAGCGATGACAGGCCTTTACGGCCTGCCCAAATGACATCCGCTGGCTTGCTGTTTTCGCCAGCACTTTGGGGAAAGGGGCACCTTTTCCCCGTTCCTCTACCTCCATGTTCTACCCCCCTCTTTGCTCGCTTAAACCCCCCTAATTTCCTCCATGTTCCAAAAAAATAAAAAAAATTTGAAAAAGGAAAGGGAAAAGTTTTTTTAAAGTCTCTTATTAAAAGACGGGAAATTTACAAACTAATTTTCAAATCCCTTTTAATCAAAACAAAATTGCTGGATTCAAATTTAACTGCAAAATTCTAACAACAAATCGGACGGCAAAAGGGGAAAAAACACTTTTCTTTATGTTTTCGTAAAAAAACAAGGTTTTTTTTTGGGGACCTTTCCCAAATTCCCCCTTGGGGTTGGGCTAAAAAATTTTGCTGTTAAACCAAAAATTTTTGCAAGCTGCCTCAAAGAACAAACTGTTGTGCGCCAAAGTCCAAAAAAAACGTAACGTTATGTATTCTATAAAACAAATATTTTTTGGCAACCCCTTTAATTCAAACCCTTTGGGGACTTAAAAATTGCTGAAATTTAAATTTTAAATGCCCAACGCCTCAATGAACAAAGCTGTATGTGCCAAAACAAAAAACCCCGTAAACGTTATGTTTCGTATAATACAAAAATTTTTGGCACTTTTTAAATTTACCCCGTGGGACTAAAAAATTTTTTTTGGATTCAAAAAATTTTAAATTTCAAGCGCCCAATGAGTAAAAACTTTTGGGGCCCAAAGTAAAAAAACACGTATCTGTTAAAGTAAAACAAAAAAACAAAATATTTTTGGCACCTTTCAATTTTACCTGGGTTACTATAAAATTTCTGTTTTTTAGATTTAAGTGGGAAGCTGCCCCAAGAACAAAGCGTTTTGCCCAAAGCCAAAAAAAACGTATCTGTTATGTAATTTGTTTAAAAACAAGATATTTTTGGCACCTTTTAATTTACCTGTGGTACTATAAAATTGCTTTGGAAATTCCCAAAATTTTTAAAAAAAAAGTAGCAATAAAATAAGTTTTCTGATTGTGTCACTTTTCTATCACAGATGTGTTTATCTAGGTGATATAAAGTTTTAGGGAGACCTGTATGATCAGGTTTTCACCCTTTTTTCTGGCGTACAATGCACCTAACTGAGCAGCTACGATGTCTAATGCACCTAATGAATATGTTAGGCACATTGTTCGTAAGACTTGACACTTTTACGAACAAAATGAATGTATATAAGGCACAAATAACTATACATGAGCTATGCAAACATCAAATGCTCTTTACAATACTTGTAAATGAAAGCAAACAAGAAAAGAACAGTAAGGAATAATTAGTCTGTCTAGGGGGTGAACAGCAACAGCACCCCAGATCAGACCATAAAAGACAACAACATAGAGTGACACGTGAAAAAAGGGAGGGCAAAAGGAAAACTCCACAGGAGGACAATGCACATAACAGGGGTATGTAGCTCTGGTTAATTAGAGTGAATAATATTTAGAGGACATCCAAGTTGTCCAAAGTTTATGCTTTTTAAGACACATATAAGGTGGGTCACTGTAGTCGCAACTCACAGCACAATTATAATTTATCACGCCTCTTAATTTCTACCACAGTAGGAATTTTAGGGTCTTTCCAAAGTTGCGCAATCGCAGTGCGAGTGGCCAAAAGAACATGAAAAACAACTGTACGGAATGGGGGAGGTATGTCAGATAATCCAATGTCTAGAACTGCAAGCTGAGGGGTTAATGTAAAGTGAAGCTCCGTAATCTCGACTAAGAGTGCAGCTATTGCATCCCACAGTTTCCTAATTTTAGGGCAGCCCCACCAAGCATGCAGCATTGTACCCTGTTGTCCACAGCCTTTCCAGCAGGTATTGGAGGAGCTATTACAAATGTGGGCGATCCTGGTGGGGGGGGAGATACCAGCGCAAGTGGATTTTGTGCATCAGTTCCTTATGGTTAGTGCATTTAGACAGTTTGGAGGGCATAACAACAGCTTGCATCCAACTGTCTAAGGGAATTGTACTAGATAGTTCTTTTTCCCACTTGATCATAGTTGGGAGTTTGACCGGGGTTTGGCCGAAGGTGATTAAGTTATAAGTTAAAGGAAGACCTTTAATGTATCCTCCTTTTTTGTGAATAAAATGGGAAAAATCTGATGGGACTGCAGAGACTTCTGGCCATTGCATCCCCTGGACTATATGTCGTATTTGTAGATATTGAAAGAAAAAGGATGAGGAAGGGCCCATTGACTAGAGATGTATTCGAATGAGTGCAGTGTATTGTTTTGATATAGTTGGTCTACTGACACCAGTTTGAATTTCTGCCATAGCTGAGAGAGACAATTAGAATGTCCTGTGTCCGGATAGGAATCCAACCACCAGGTATAACATAAAGTGACCAAACTTTAAAAAGGTCAGATAATGAGGTAAGGGCTGGGGAAGGAAGGGGGGCTCCAACTAAGGAGGTTTTAAGATGAAAATCTACTGGGCACGGCGTAAAGGAAAAGGATTCGAGTGGAATCCAGGAGGCTGAATTTGATTTATGCCATAGGTATATAGCCTGCTCTAGGAGGATAGCTACATTATAGTTTGCTAAATTAGGAACAGCTAAACCACCGTATCTGTGGCTCCGAAAAAGTAATTGTTTTTTGACCCTAGGTTTCCGGCCATTCCATATAAAATCAAGGAATAGGCGTTGAAGTCTATTTGTCAAGGAGAGCGGGATTAAATAGGGGATAGCTCTGCACATATAAATAAATTTGGGCAATAAAGCCATTTTAATTACATTAATTCTGGCAATCCACGAAAGATTAAGTGCAGAGAAGCGTTTAATTTCAGATTCCAGGTCTACTAAAAGGTGTTCATAATTAGCCAGAACTGTTTGGGCAGGAGTACGAAATATCTTTATGCCAAGATAATCAACATGTTCATCAGCCCAGTTAAAACCGAAGGGATTTAGGTTACTTCTTTTAAACAGGGTATGATTAACAAGAAAAACAGATGTTTTGGATTTATTCAATTTGCTGGATTCAAATTTAAGTGCAAGGTGTCTATCAACAAATCTGGACTGGGCAAAAGTGCAAAAAACACGTATCTGTTATGTATTCGTATAATACGAGATATTTTTGGCACCTTTCAATTCACCTGTGGGGACTATAAAATTGCTGGATTCAAATTTAAGTGCAAGGTGGATATATCAACAAAGGTGGAATGGGCAAAATTGAAAATGAACACCTATCTGAAATGTATACTGATAATAAAAGTGGAGTTTTGCACCTAACAAAGAGACCTGCAGTTACTAGAAAAGATGTGTATCCTAATATAAGTTCAGGCTGCCCAATATCCAGGAAATATTTCAATAGAAAACTGTTAATAATAAAGCTATTGCAGTGCAATGTCTACACTAAGTCTTGGTGAACTTTATCCAGTATTCTTTATAGAGCTTGTCTGTGTTCGCCCGCGGGGGCCTCCCCCCCCGCTCCCCCCCTCCCCCGCACCACCCCGTGACTTTACAGCGGTAGATGCTCCTTTAAATTTCTCTAGCTAACTACATAAAATCTTCCAATCTCTAATCTAACTAAATAGTAAGGATCACAGCTAATAGTAGAGGTTTCTCTGTGAAGAAATAGAATAATTACAAAGGCGGGCAACAAAAATAATAAAAGGACTGGGTGGACTACAGTACACAGAAAGATTGGCAAGATTAGGGTTATTTAGTTTAGAGAAAAGATGGCTTCGGGGGACATAATACATATGTTTAAATACATCAAAGGTCAATATAGAGATCTCTCCCAAGATTTATTTATACACAGGGCTGTATCTAGAACAAGGGGGCATCCTTTACGTCTTGAAGAACGAAAGTTTCTACATAAACATAGAAAGGGATTCTTTACTGTAAGAGCAGTGAGACTATGGAATTCTCTGCCAGAGGGACTGGTCATGGTGAATTCAATAACCGAGTTCAAAAAGGGTTTGGATGCATTTCTGGAGCGTAATAATATAACAAGTTATAGTGACTAGGATTCAGGAGAGGGGTCATTGATCCAGGGATTTTTCTGATTGCCAGATTGGAGTCAGGAAGGAATTTTTCCCTAAAATGAGGACAATTGGCTTCTACCTCATTGGGGGTTTTTGCCTTCCTCTGGATCAACACCTTAGCACAACAGGCTGAACTAGATGGACGACTTGTCTTTTTTTAGCCTTACAAACTATGAAACTATGAATTTCGCTGAGCTGTTTGGACACACGCAGAGCGCACGTCCTACTGCTATGAGACGCTGAGAGACACTGAGGCTGAACAGGAAGGGCTGTTCTATGTAAAACGAGGTCATGTGATTTTTCCAGCCAATCGCAACCATACACATCCCAGTCATGACGTCGCACACACATCTCACCCTGCTCTATTCTGTAAGCTGATTTGCTGGCCGCCAAAATGACAGGAAGCGCCGAAAATGGCGCGATCTTAATAGATGATGCACAGATTTTAACCTAAATTATCGCATGATCTAAAAAATCCGATCACCATAAAAACTGTGCCGATTTCAACTTTGTCGATAATAATCGCTCAACACTACATGTAAGGAACACAGAAATGTCAGATTTTGGCAAGACAAAAGTTTTGTCGCCTTGTCATATAATGCACCCAATCCTAGTTTACAACCTCACCTGTGCTCACCAATTGATCGGTTAATTAGTGGATTTGTATAAAAAGAACTCCAGCACCCCAGACCTTCACTTGAACTGCAACTTGACCTCTGACAACATGCCAAAAATCCACCCTGTGACCAAAGCCTTGATTATCAAGAGGCTGAAGACCAGATCAACTGCAGAGGTGACTGGCACCTTTAATGTGTCTCAGCGTCAAGTACAAAGAATTAAAAAAAAGATTTGAAGAGACTGGAGATGTTTTTGACAAGCCCAGGTCCGGCAGACCCCGCAAGACAACTGCTCAGGAGAAATGTCTGTTGGTTCAAAAACCAAAAGCCAGCCCTTATTCCACTTCAGCACAGCTCCAACAGGCCTGGTCACCTCAAGTCCCTGTGTCAACTAGAACATTTGGTAGGATTATGTCTTGAAATGGCCTCCATGGTCGAATCAGTGCCCAGAAGCCAGCACTTAACAAAAGGCAATTAAAAAAACGTGTGCCAAGGTCCACAGTCTGCTAAACGGATGGAAGCTGGAAAAGTGGCAGAAGGTGGATTTCTCAGATGATTCTCCAGTTGAATTACACCACAGCCACCACAAATACTGCAGGAGACCTACTGGAGCCCATATGGATCCAAGATACACCCAGAAAACAGTTAAGTTTGGTGGTGGAAAGATCATGGTCTGGGGTTACATTCAGTATGGGGGTGTGCGAAACATTTGCAAGGTGGAAGGCAATATCAATAGCCTAAAATATCAAGAAGTATAAGCTACCTCTTAAAATCCCTATCATAAAAGGGGTCACATCTTACAGCAGGATGGTGCTCCATCTCATATATCCATCTCTACATCAAAGTTCCTCAAGGCAAAGAAGATCAAGGTGCTCCAGGACTGACCAGCCCAGTCACCAGACATGAACATGATTGAGCATGTTTGGGGTAGGATAAAAGAGGAAGCTTGGAACACAAAACCAAAGAATCTTGATGAACTCTGGGAGGCATGTAAGACTGCATTCTTTGCTATTCCTGATGTCTTCATCAATAAATTGTATGAATCGTTGTCGAAACGCATGGATGCAGTCCTTCAAGCTGATGGAAGTCACATAAAATATTAAATATGGCTCTAATAGCACCACAACTTCATTCACCAATGTTATGAAACATATCATTGTATTTGAATGAATTATTGTTGGATTTTCACATTACTTTCTATGGGTGACAAAACTTTTGTCTTGCCAAAATCTGACATTTCTGTGTTCCTTAAATGATCAATATTTCAGTAGTGAAGCAAATTTATTTTCGTTAAAAAAATCTCATTTGGGAGGGTTTCAGCTTTCATATGAGTCATTTGTAAAACCAATGGATGAATTTTAAGTCAGGTTATAAGCTTTGGTATCCACAACATGGATAAGCGACAGAACTTCTGTCAGGGACTGTATATGGTGTGTAAAGGGGGAAGAAAGGGTTAAGATGACTAGATATCTTTAATTCGGGCAAAGATGCTTTAAGGCTCGCAGAGGGAGAAAGCATGACTTGGCCTGCAGCCAATTGGTGTGAGATGAGGGGAGGGGCTGCAGGTCACATAGTTAAAAGGAGGGTAGGCCATGTGTCAGGGTCAGTTGTGTTCACCTGTTGTAACTGTGATAACCAGAGTTATTCCAGTTAAGGGTCACATGGCCACAAGTCGGCTAAGGACCAAGACCAGGCTGTCCTTATCCACCTGGGATGAGAATACTCACAGAAGGAAGAGAAGGTGCAGAAACAGGTAGTTGGAAGACAGTAAGAAGAAGATAGAGAGGGAGTAAGCACAATGGGGGAAGAAGGGCAGAATGGGAAACCGTCTGGAAGAAAGAACAGAGGAGAGATGGTGGTCCCAGGAATACAAGGAGAGCAAGTAACCATTGTGCATGACCACTACCTTTAAGAGACAGCTGCTCTGGGGCTGAGGCCTATGGACAGGGAGGCCATTGAAGTGCAGAGTATTGAGTGTGAAGCAGACCTGCATGGAATTGACCAAGGAGGGCATAGCAAGTGAAACTGACAGCCTTTGCTTATGTGCTGATCCAGTCTGGAGTCCAGAAAGAAAGACTGGACTGGAGTATGAGGAGTTACCAGGAGAGCAATTCTCATTTGGGAAGAGTGCTTTGCATTTGAAGAAATGGCCACTTGTAAAGTGTAATGTGCTATAGGATTCAGTGTCGTGAATAAAGCCTGCAAGACCCAAGCTAAGAAGTTTCTGTGGCCGATTTCCATGCGCCATTGCATTACACCTTCCAGCAATCCCACCGCTAGGACTGATCTTCTCACATACTCCCTGAATCACACAACATTCCTGCACCTTTATATAATGGTGGGAGAGGGGCTGGAGAGGAAGTATAGGCCACAGTTTACAGGCACAATCTTTTGGTGGGAGGTAGAGGACAAACCTCCCAGAGATTGTGCTGCAGCTGTGGCCTATATCCTCCAGGATCATAAGTGGAAGCATCTGGTTAAAAATTTAGGTTCTTTCTGCACTTTTATAATTGTTTATGTATGGATATGTTATTTTATGTAAATGCTTTTATTCTGCATTTACATTGAAAAGAAAGTTTGTAATTTTGATTATATATCAATAAAATTATTTAAAAAAAAAAAATATATAAAATTATGTGGCTTGAATTCTGTGACCTGTCCTCCCAAGAAGATCAGCCACAGCAATTAACTTAAATGGGTTCAGATAATGGAGTTTAGTACTTTCATGTAGTGTTTCTATTCCTCTACAGGTTCCTTCCTTTGGGCTCCAGTAGATCCATTGATTTAATAGTGGTCGAATAGGGCTGGTGTTTAATTAAATAAAGTATTTTCTCAGTTGTGTCCATGATTTACTTTTTTAATGTTTTCATTCAGTGTCACCAATGGAGGTGTCTGACAGATGCCTCTCTACACTTATCGCTGGGGCTTGGTGTCAGCCAGCTGTGCTTGTTGTCACATAGGGCTGATACTAATCCTTTCCCACTATTTCCCCAGTACCCTATGCACTAGAGCTACTGGGAAGAGCCAGGTTACCATAAGAAGTGGACCATCTAAGATGATCATCTGCTTCTGGGACAGCTACAAGTTGGTATTTTTACAGTGGGAAGGGACCAATGTACCCATATTTGCCCCTTCCCACCCTAAAAATACTAACTTGCAGACACCCCAGAAGCAGACCATCACATTAGATGTTCCGCTTCTACTGCTGTCAGCCTGCATGTGCTAGTTTTACCTAGACTGGTTATAGAAAAAGGGAGACAACATATTTTCTTTTTATCATTTTCTTAAAGAAAAAATCATTAAAAAAAACTACATAAGATCCCCACTCCCCCTTTTTTTCTTTTTTCTTTTTTATAACCAGCAGCTGCAGTCTGATACTATCAGGAAAGGAAGGTTTACTGTTAAGGTACAGAGGGTGTCTGGGTGAAGGAGAACCAATTTACTGTAGTAGTTCAGAGTTTTCACCACCGGACCAGTTTGGGCACCATCTATGAAGACCAGACCAGGTACCGGATCTTTATGAACTACTGGGTGGTTAAAATGTATCAGCCAACCAGAGTGATTGCACAGCCTCTACTAAAGAGAGCACGTGAGCTTCAATAAGAGGCTGGGCCCGAAAGACTACTGGGAGTTTGGTGTCCTTTGAACGGGTCATAAGAGATTGACACCTATGGACGAGTCATGGGAGCCAACCACTGCATCGGAGGTCTGCCCAACCCCATGCTGGGGATTATAGAAAGAACGTGTCGCATGTAATCCGGCCAGGTGCTGCCTTGCCATGGAAGTTGCCGTCTGAAGATCTGGAGAGACATCAGGAAGAGACAAGACAGATGAAGACCGAAAAGAGAAGAATCAGAGAGGTGAAAGAGGCAATGTGATTTGATGTTGCTACCAAGGCCCAGGAGACGTAGATGAGAGTAGAGTAGTAAGGCCTGGGAGGAAAAGAAAGTGAGACAAGATATCGCTGACATTGAGAATTGAGGAAATAAAAAGTTAAAGGTACTGTGCCTGTGCTGCAGGACATTTGTACCTTAGCCCGAAGAATCCATCGTAGTCCATAAGGGAAACCTGTAAAAAAAACACTACACTAGCATACAGAATAAGAGGATGAATGGGCTATCCAGTGCATAGGAAAGCTTTCCCAGACGCTGAATAGGCTATCCAGCATTAGGAAAAGCCTGCTGTGGGGGATTGGGTGACCCTGGCACCAGTAATATAAAAAGCAGCAAACACTGGTCAGCTGCAGATGCCTGTTGATTCTCCCAGTATGGGAGAGTTGGTAAGTATGTTAACTGTTTGTGCGCCTAAAGATGCGCAAAGACATGGTAGTCCCAGGGCATTTGTCCTGGACCCTTGGAATATTTATTCAGCTGTCAGGGACTTCGGATGAAATCTGGGACTGTCCTTCAGGACATGGGACAGTTGGGAGGTATGCAATCTCCACCTCTCCCCGTAACCCAACCCACCCTCACCCGTAAACCTTAAAACAACACAACTCTACCCCCCATTAACACTCTAACCCCCCCTATTTCTACGTAACTCTAAACCCTCCTCCCCCACACTGCAAACCCCTTTTCCCTCACCACTCTAAACTCCCCCTCCTCCCACCAACTCACCCCCAATCTAATGCCCCATTAACTATTCCCCCTCCTACACTCCTACGAAATACACTTACCTGTCCTAAAAAGTGTCTGGCAGTCTACAGAGCACTCATTGCTCTGTTGAGGAAGTGGGCAGAGCTTTGTGGCTCCTCCCTCTTTTCCCAGTGTTGTACTGGGGCTGTTCATCTGACAACATCCAGTATAGGATTCTGTCAGAAGAACATAGTGGTGGTGGGGGAGACTGAAATATGACCTTCCCCACCACTGCTCCGTTCCCCTACCAGCACCACTGAAAATGACCCCTCGCACCCTCAAAAGATAGAGGAGGAAGGTAAAAAAAAAATTGTGTCTCCCTACTAATAAGCAGAGGTAGGCACCAAAGATGGTTGCCTACCTCTGCCTATCTGTTGTTCTGGCCCCAATTGAGGGAAAACATATGTAAATGAGTTCACAACTGGCTCTGTGATGGAAAACAGAGGGTGGTTATACATTAAACATTTTCTGATTGGGTCACTGTTGCTGCTGTGGTACCACAGAGACTATTATTGTGTGCGCTTCTTTTGAATATATTAATGAATGACCTTATAGAAGCATTACAGAGTAGAATTGCTAAGTTTACTTATGATACAAATCAACAGAGAAGGATAAAAGAATATTTCAAAGGAATTCAGGAATGCTGGAGGCTTGGGCGGATAAATGGCAAATGAAGTGTAATGTGAATAAATGTAAAGTCATACACTTGGGCTGAGGAAGCAAAAGGTGCAATTATGTAAAAACATGATACTGGGTAAAAGTACAGCTAAAAAAGACTTGGAGATACTTCTAGACAAAAGTCTTAAATTTAGAAACCAATGCCAGGTAGCTGCTACCAAGGCAATAAATGCATTAGTTACATTAAAAGAGGCATAAATGCTACACGGTGGCGTAGACAGAAATTCTGCTGCCTGGGGCTGTCATTAAATTTGACGTCCTATTTTACAGACCACATCCCCAGTTTTCACACATGCCTCTTTTTACAGGCCCCTCCTCACACTCATAAATCATAGTCGTCACTTAGAAAACAGTAACATAAAAAACTGTTTTACTTTTCTGTCCATGAAGTTGTGTGAGGGTTTTATATTTGTGCGATAAACAAACCCAAGAAAAAAGAAAGTATTCAAATATAAATAACAATAATTTTATTAGTATTATTAGTTTAATGACATACAAAAAACAAAACAAATACAAAAAAATTATTAAATGTTATGCAAAGCCAAACAGACATAATCAGAAAGCTAAAATACATAAATGACAAAAGGCAAAGTAAAAAGTAGATAACTGGGCGTATAAGACATATGTTCAAATGTAAATATACATAAGCAAAGCTTCTATAGTATTTAGCAAAGTATGCTCAGTGAACTAGTTTAAATCCAGGTAATAATTGTAAATATTATTGCATTTTTTCTTTGGACTACGTCAGAGCAGCACTGGATCCATTTCTTTATTAAAGACATTGTAGAGCTTGAACAGGTACAAAGGCGGGTAACAAAATTAATAAAAGGGCTGGGTGGACTACAATACCCAGAAAGATTAGCAAAATTAGGGTTATTTAGTTTAGAGAAAAGACGGCTTCGGGGGGACATAATAAATATGTTTAAATATGTTAAAGATCAATATAGATAGATCTCTCTCTAGATTTATTTATACCAAGGATTGTATCCAGAACAAGGGGGCATCCTCTACATCTTAAGGAAAGAAAGTTTCTACATAAACATAGAAAGGGATTCTTTACTGTTAGAGCAGTGAGACTGTGGAACTCTCTGCCAGAGGAATTTGTCATGGTGAATTCAATAACAAGTTCAAAAAGGGCGGGATGCATGTCTGGAGTGTAATAATATAACAAGTAAAAAGGGGACAAGATTCTGGAGAAGGGTCGTTGATCAAGGGATTTAATTCTGATTGCCAGTTTGGAGTCAGGAAGGAATTTTTTTCATAAAATGAGGACAATTGTCTTCTACCTCATGGGGGTTTTTGCCTTCCTCTGGGTCAACACTATAGTACAATAGGCTGAACTAGATGGACATCAGTCTTTTTTCGGCCTTGCAAACTATATACCATACATAAATGGAGGTGTAATTATAAATATAGAAAAGCTAAAGAGCAAAATTAAAGTACACTTTACTCAACTGGTGGGCGCTATCAGATCTTTTTCTCTGTTTCTTACTCGGGGTGTGTTTATTAATACACCTATATGTGCACTTTACTCTTTGGCTTCTTTATATTTATGTGAATTTATACTACTTTGCAGAGGACAATGTGATAGATACTTGTCTGTTCTCCCCAGGGCCGGACTGGGAATAAAAATCAGCCCTGGCACAGAGCCCCCAGCAGCCCACATACAATATCCGCTTACAAAATTTCCCTTGTTCTCGCACCTCACCACTTTCTAAGATAAACTACACTATAAAGCTGCTTTCACACAGAGTATTTTTGGTGCCATTTTTATGTTTTTTGGTGCGTTTTTGTGCAGAATGGCAGAGCAGTTATTGCTTTACATTTCTGCACAAAAAAAAAAAGGATCAAAAATGCACCAAAACCGCTCTGTGTGAGAGCCCCCTACATACAAGCAAGAAAGAAAAAGTGGTGCAGAGAAACCCCTCATCACAGAGTCAGGTGTGCGCTCAGGTGTAAGACAAGCCTACACTGACACTACATATGCACCAACATAACCTACAACCCCACCAATCACATCCCCAGTAGTCAGGTCACCATCACATGAATACAGCACTGATTCAACACAGAAGGAAAAGGGACCCTGACAGCAGGGACCACAGAGACTCACCCTCTGATGGGAGTTGTTCTCTTTTCTTCTGCTTCTGGCCCAAACCTCCATGATGTCTCCCTGATGATCGTTCCCTTCCATTTCTTTCTCTGTCCAGTACAGCATGCAGTGTCCTCTTCTAGTGGTCACTACTTGTCCCTGTAGAATTTACCACAAATACATCTTAGGCACTCTTATCCAGCACTTTCCTATCAATTCCCCAAACAGCGTATGTTAGACCCTAAAAATTAGAAATTAAAAAATGTCAGATAAGTGGCAAGTAAATAGGCAAACCCCCTTTGGGTAGGTAAACAGGGCCATTCCTCCATTAATTTGGTAGGTAGACGGGCCTACCCCCAGTAACTACCAGGTAGCTGGGGCTGCCCCCCAGTAATTAAGCCAGTTAGCTGGGGCTGCCCCAGTAATTATCCAGTTAGCTAGGGCTGTCCTCAGTAATTAGCCGGGTAGGGCCAGTAATTTAGCCGGGTGGGGCCAGGCCAGTAAAAAGCCAGGCTGGGCCATTATATAGGCAAGCAGAGCCAGTATATAGTCAGGCAGGGCCAGAAAATAGGCAGGCAGGACCACTATGTAGCCAGGCAGGGCCAGTATATAAGAAGGCAAGGCCACTTATAGGTAGGAAGGGCCATTAAATAGGCAGGCAGGCCAGTATATAGGTAGGCAGGGCCAGTATATAAAGTAAGAAGGGCCAATATATAGACAGACAGGGCCACTTAAAAGGTAGCGGGGGCAGTATATAGGCAGGCAGGGCAGTATATAGCCAGGCAAGCCTTTTATATGGGCAGGCAGGTTTGATATATAGGTGGGCAGGGCAGTATATAGGTAGGCAGGCAGGGCTTATATATAGGTAGGGCAGAAAGTAGAGTATGCAGGTAGGGCAGTATGGGACAGTAATATAGGTATGCAGCAGGGCATATATAGGAGCGGGCAGGGCCCAGTATATAGCCAGGCAGGCAGTATGGGGCAGTAATAGCCAGGCAGGGCAGTATATAGCCAGGCTGGGCAAGGAGCAGTATAAAAGCAGCAGGCAGTATGGCAGTATATAGCTAGGCAGGGCAGTATGGGGCAGTATATAGTCAGGCAGGACAGTATGGGGCAGTATATAGCCAGGCAGGGCAGTATATAGCCAGGCAGGGCAGTATGGGGCAGTATATAGCCAGGCAGGGCAGTATATAGCCAGGAAGGGCAGTATGGGGCAGTATATAGGTATGCAGGGCAGTATATAGCCAGGCAGGGCAGTATGGGGTAGTATATAGCCAGGCAGGGTAGTGTGGAGGCAGTGTATAGGTATGCAGGGCAGTATATAGGTATGCAGGGCAGTATGGGGCAGTATATAGGTATGCAGGGCAGTATGGGGCAGTATATAGCCAGGCAGGGTAGTATGGGGCAGTATATGGGTATGCAGGGTCGAAAGGGGCAGTATATAGGTAGCAGGGCAGAAATGGACAGTATATAGGTATGCGGGGCAGTATATTGGTATGCAGGGCAGTATGGGACGGTATATAGGTATGCAGGGCAGTATGGGGCAGTATATAGCCAGGCAGGGCAGTATGGGGCAGTATATAGCCAGGCAGGGCAGTATATAGCCAGGAAGGGCAGTATGGGGCAGTATATAGGTATGCAGGGCAGTATATAGCCAGGCAGGGCAGTATGGGGTAGTATATAGCCAGGCAGGGTAGTGTGGAGGCAGTGTATAGGTATGCAGGGCAGTATATAGGTATGCAGGGCAGTATGGGGCAGTATATAGGTATGCAGGGCAGTATGGGGCAGTATATAGCCAGGCAGGGTAGTATGGGGCAGTATATAGGTATGCAGGGTAGTATGGGGCAGTATATAGGTATGCAGGGCAGTATGGGACAGTATATAGGTATGCGGGGCAGTATATTGGTATGCAGGGCAGTATGGGACAGTATATAGGTATGCAGGGCAGTATGTGGTAGTATATAGCCAGGCAGGGTAGTGTGGAGGCAGTGTATAGGTATGCAGGGCAGTATAGGGCATATATAGGTTTTGCAGGGCAGTATGGGGCAGTATATAGCCTTGCTGGTTAGTATGGGGCAGTATATAGGTATGCAGGGTAGTATGGGGCAGTATATAGGTATGCAGGGCAGTATGGGGCAGTACAGTCATGGCCAAAAGTTTTGAGAATGATATAAATGTTAATTTTTACAAAGTCTACTGCATCAAGTTTTATAATGGCAATTTGCATATACTCCAGAAAGTTATAAAGTGATCAGCTTAACAGCAATTAATTGCAAAGCCATAGTTGCCTAGAAAAATGAACTTTTTCCCCCAACACACACTACCACTTCATTGCAGGCCTGCCTTAAAAGGACCAGCAACATCGTTTCAGTTTATTGCTCCATTTAACACAGGGTGGGTGTGATGAGGGGCAGGGCTGGAGATCAATCTGTCATGATTAAGTAAGAATCACACCACTGGACACTTTAAATGGAGGCTGGGGCTTGGCATCATTGTTTCTCTTCTGTTAACCATGGTTAAACTCTAAAAAAACACGTGCAGTCATCATTGCACTGCACAAAACTGGCCTAACAGGAAGAGTACGCAGCTAGAAAGATTGCACCTCAGTCAACAATCTAAACGCATCATCAAGGAAGGAGAGAGGTTTCCATTGTTGCCAAAAAGGGTCCAGGCGCCCAAGAAAGACCAGCAAGCGCCAGGGCCGTCTCTTAAAAGTTTTCAGCTTTTGTAATCGGGGTACCGGCAGTGCAGAGTTTGCTCAGGGAAAGGCAGCAGGGAGGTGTGAGTGCATCTGCATGCACTGTGAGGCGGAGACTCATGGAGCAAAAGGCCTGGTCAAGGAGGGGAAAACAAAGAACCACTTCTCTCCAGAAAAAACATCAGGACAGACTGATATTCTGCCCAAAAGGGACAGGGAGTGGACTTTCTGAGGACTGGGGTAAAGTCATTTTCTCTGATGAAATCCCCTTTCCAAATGTTTGGAAAAATCTGGAAAACAGCTTGTTCGGAGAAGACAAGGCGAGCGATACCACCGTCTTGTCTCATGCCAACTGTAAAGCATCCAGAAACCATTCATGTGTGGGTTGCTTTTCAGCCAAGGGAATCGGCTCTCTAACAGTCTTGCCTAAAAACACATCCATGAATAAAGAATGGTACCAGAATGTCCCCCAAGAGCAACTTCTCCCAAACCCTCCAAGAGCAGTTTGGTGATCAACAATGCCTTTTCCAGCATGATGGAGCACCTTGCCATAAAGCAAAGGGTGATAACTAAATGGCTCAGGGAACAAAACATAGAGATTTTGGGTCCATGGCCTGGAAACTCCCCAGATCTTATCCCATTGATAACTTGTGGTCAATAATCAAGAACGGGTGGACAAACAAAAACCAACAAATTTTTGACAAAATGCAAGCATTGATTGTGCAAGAATGGACTGCTATCATTTAGGATTTGGTTTTTTAAAAAATTGATTGAGAGCATGCCAGGGAGAATTGCAGAGGTCCTGAAGAAGAAGGGTCAACACTGCAAATATTGATTTTTCTGCATTAACTCATTCTAACTGTCAATAAAAGCTTTTGTTAATCATAAAATGATTGCACTTGTATTTCTGTATGTGATAAAAACATCTGACAAACACACATAAAAACCAGAGGGCAAAAAGATCATATGAAAATATAATATTGTTGTCATTCTCAAAACTCTTGGCCATGACCCTATTATAGCCAGGCAGGGCATATGGGGCAGTATATAGGTATGCAGGGCAGTGTATAGCCAGGCAGGGTAGTATGGGGCAGTATATAGGTATGCAGGGTAGTATGGGGCAGTATCCAGGTATGCAGGGCAGTACGGGGCAGTATATAGGTATGCAGGGCAGTATGGGGCAGTATATAGGTATGCAGGGCAGTATATAGCCAGACAGGATAGTATGGGGCAGTATATAGGTATGCAGGGTAGTATGGGGCAGTATATAGGTATGCAGCGCAGTATGGGGCAGAAATATAGGTAATGCGGGTTTAGTATGGGGCAGTATATAGGTATACAGGGCAGTATAGGCAGTATATAGGTATGCGGGGCAGTATTAGCCAGGCAGGGTAGTATGGGGAAAGTATAAAGGTATGCAGGGAGGGCTAGTAGTTTAAAAAAAGTAATAAAACCAATACTTACCTGAAGTCTCTGCCTCCTCTTCTCCTCTTCCCTCCTCCGGTGCGGCCGCTCACTCACATCGTCATCACATCGCGCGCCTGCCCCGCGGCCTCCTGGGAGCTGAACAGACAGGATCAGTAGATCCCCGCTGTTCAGCCTCGGCTGTTGCCTGCACCGCGCGGTGCAGGAGGCTGCCGTGATGGCTGTATGGCTGGGTCGGTGACCCAGCCGTGCAGCGAGGGGGGCCTGTCGGCCCCCTGCCACAGGGGTCCGGTCGCAGATGCGACCATTGCGGCCCCTATGCCTGCGCCGGCATTCGGGGCCCACCGGGGGGGTAACACCGGCCTCCTCGGCGGGCGCTCCGAGCCGGCCCGGACCCCAGAGGCCCGCCGGGCAATTGCCCGGTTTGCCCTATGGGCAGTCCGGGCCTGGTTCTCCCTATGTGTGCCAAGAATAAGTTGACAGGCAACTAACCCTATGTCCCAACAATTCATTGACACATAAGCAATGTCCAAACTTCAGCTTTTATGCAAAGGATAGTGTTAAACTATGGGACAGAAGAACAATGAATTTACTGTAATGTAACAGCAGGCATCTGCACAATACTGTACAAAGCAATACAAAAATAAATATGTGCATGAGATACAAAGGCAAACAGTACAGAGATAAGGGGTGGCAGACATATACATGTGGAAAGTGCTTCCCATCTGCACAAACATGG
>JAODAL010051962.1:0-26319 GCA_025379985.1 Phyllomedusa bahiana
AAAAAAAAGAGATACAGTTGTAATTAACCTTTGCTTGTGAATAAGGCTACGGAAAAAATTGTATTTTTGGCGTTGAAAAGACGGTTTTTTTTTGTCAGACCCCCAGAAAAAACAAGTTAATTTAAAAACCCCTGGATGTAAATTGCGCCAAAAAATTTGGCCCGCAAAAAATGTGCTTTGTTCGTGTTACTTTTGCGTTTTTCTACCCCAAACCAAAAAGAGATACATTTTAAATTAACCTTTGTTGTGAATTAGGTACGGGAAAAAAATTTATTTTTTGGGTTGAAAAAGACGGTTTTTTTTGTAGACACAGCAAAACAATGCTTAATTAACCCCTGGATGTAAATTGCGCCAAACAATTGAGCCGCCCCAAACTAGTAGCTTTGTAGCGTGTTACAATTGCGTGTTTTCTACGCCACACAATAAGAGATACAGTTGAAATTTTAACCTTTGCTTGTGATTTAGGCTACAGGAAAAATTTATATATTTTGGCGTTGAAAAAGACGATTTCTTGGGGTCGGGCACACCAGCAAAAAACGCTTAATTAACCCGGGATGTAAATTGCGCCAAAGAATTGAGCCCCACAAAATAGTAGCTTTGTTGCGTGTTACAATTTCGTGTTTTTTTACGCCACACAAGAAGAGATTACAGTTATATTTAACCTTTGCTTGTGAATTAGGCTACAGGAAAAATTTATAAAATTTTGGGCGTTGAAAAGACGGTTTTTGGGGTCAGCACACCAGCAAAACAACGCTTAATTAAACCCCTGGGATGTAATTGCGTAATAGAATTGAGCAGCCAAAAATGAAGTGGTATTTGTTTTGTAAAAACGCTGTTTTTTAAATGAATACCCAAAAGGAACTGGCTTAGATTTCCCCCTTGGATATTGAATGTATATGCAGCTGCAGTGGACGCACACTGGATTTCAGATCCAAATTACCCAAAAAATTTTGAAATAGAACATTAAAGAGAACAGTCTCTGAGACAAGCTGAAACACCCCACAGAAATCGCTATATAAAAATTTAATTCTTCAGTAAGAGCTATCAGCCGCGGCAAACACCTTCCCTGATGAGCACAGTGAGAGAAGTGTGAGCTCCGGCGTCGCGCCCGGACTTATTAGTGCGGTGACGTCACAGATCCCCCCGGTCTCTGATTGGCTTCACCCCTGCACATGTAATGCAGGCTATGCCCTTCTTCCTCCAGAGTGCTTTGCCCCATGTAGCGCCATGTGCTCGCAGCCATTTTTTTCAATCAAAAACACACTTCGTTAAAAACCCCAAGTACCCCAAAATTCGACTTCGTTCCGAACGAGTTTTCCTGAAATTCTAACGAATTTTCCCCTTGTTAGAATCGATTCGCCCATTTCTAGCAGTATTTTTACAGGTCCTATTATAAAAAAATGTGGTTTCTAAAAAGACATTTGTTCTTCACAATTGTCAAGATGGCTCAGGTGATGGTCTGTCAAAACAGGAAAGTGGACACTGTTAATGGGGCACATATTGCAAAATTACTTGTTTTTGCAAGATCTTTAAAATAGCTAGCAATCCCTTTTAGTGAGACAACCCATTTAAAACAAAATTTAAAAAAAAAAGAAAAAAAGACGTGGTGGGGTTCATCCTAAAAGTGGTGGTTGAAAAAACTCCTTTTTCGTCACTTTTTTAATCTGTGGGTCAGACAGTTTTAAGGGTCATGCTGCGTTCCAGGACAGGGATAGTCAATGTCCAGTTCAACTAAAATGATGGTTCAAATAATACTGCCTTCTGGCACTTTTTAATTTGTGGGTCATGCAGGTTTAAGGGTCATGCTGTGGTACAAGACAGGGATAGTGAAATGTCTGTGACTTTTTTTCTGTTATATTTTTAACCTAATTGTGTTGCCTAAGATGTAGCACGTATCCAGTTTACTGTTGTGGATGTTAATTCCAGCTTCTCCAGCCCTGTTTGTGTGTAAGAATGAAGGTGGTGTTCCTCTCCCATATACTTTAATGGTCATCGGCGATAATTTATTATCGACTATCGGATATCGGCATGATAATTGACGATATCGACTATCGACCCGATGACGATAGTTGACGCAATAGTTCATCACTAGTATATAGGACCCCTGTAGGCATGTAGAAATATAGGCTCCATATAACTAGGTATATGGGCTGACTGCAGATAGGTGAATAGGTATATAGGACCCCTGTAGGTAGGTAGATATGTATAACAGCCCCCTGTATGTAGGTTGGTATATAACCTCTGTAGGTAAGTAGCTATATAGACCCTCAGTTATTAGATAGGTATAGAGGTCCCCAGCAGATATGTTTTTATGCCCCTAGTATGTAAGTAGATATATGTCTCCTGTAGGTAGGTGTAGCCCCCATAAAGGTAAGTATAAGCCCCTGTAGGTAGATGTAGGCACCTGTAGGGGGATATAGTCCCCAGAAGGTAAATGGCCCCTGTAGGTACATATAGGCCTCCTGTAGATAGGTACTGTATATATCCTCTGTAGGTAGGTATAGCCCTCATGATGGTAGGTATATGCACCCTGTAAGTAGATATAGTCCCCTTGTATGTGCATATAGCCCATGTGGTTTATGCCCTTTGGGGTAGATTAGCAGCCCGTAGGTAGGTATAACCCTGAAGGTTGAAAGACTAGGTTTAATTTTGCCGCCTTCAAATATATTGCTCCAGTAGGTATATATAGCCCTCCTATAGATAGATATATTCCCCATATAGATAGATATAGGCAGCTGTAGGTAGATATAGCCCCATATAGGTATATGGGGCCTGTAGGTAGGTGCCCCCTGTAGTTAGATATAGGAACCTGTAGTTAGAGATAGGAACCTGTAGGTAGATATAGCCCCCATGCAAGTAGGTAGGCAGGGGTAAAGACCAACAAAAAAATCACAAAAAGAGGCACCTTTTCCTTCCCCCACAAGTTTTTGCTATGGTTTCCGCATAAACTGTATGTGCTACTTACGCCGGTACATTGCTCCCGACATCTCTTGAGCCAGAAGCCCAGGAGACACTGCATCGCAGAAGGTTTGATGACATTACTGTAACACGCATCCAGCACAGCTGATTTGTTTAAACAGTGCTTATTGATCGCTGTACATACAATCAGGAAGGCAGGAAACATAATGAAATGTTCCTGGCTTCTCCCTTTTCTGCTCAGTCATTTTAAAATGGCCATGCAGGTTAATTCGATGTCGGCACATTTTTTAGCGAGGGCAGGCCCCCCCTCCTCCTGTCCAACCTGCACGAAAAAAAGTTTGATTAAGTTTAAAAATGGCCCCCAACCCCAGGACAGTATGCTGGTAAACTGTCTAAATTTAACTCCCTTTAAAGGGCCGTGCACTCTTTTGACGGGGGGTGCAGGTCGTTCGTTTCAGGTCTTTTGGCGTCGTGCGCATCGGAGTTTGCGGCGCCCGGCGCGCAATTGTGCTTGGGGGGGGTTTTTACACAGCCCCGATCCCAGAGAATGTCCTGCAAGCCCGGGGGGGGAGGGGGAAAACCTCCCAACCCGGGTTTTAACCTTTGATTGCGGTAGTGCGTTACCCCAGCGCATCAAGGGTTCCCCTGTTTCGGGGGGATCGGAACACCCCGGGGACCCGACAGAAACCCCCGGGGGAAGGTGCACAGTGTTGGGGACCCAGAGTGCCCCCGAGCTGTCTGTGTAACAAGCCGTGGGTAGGCGCACTTTGTGCTGTCTAATCCTGCCTGTGTCAGACTGACCAGATTGAAGCATTGCATATATGAATATGCTAATTCATTTAAGTGTAAAAAAAAAAAAAAATGTAAAACATTTTTCCCTTTTTGGGAGTAAAAAAAAGGAGAAAAAAAAACCCGAAAAAGTGTAAGAAAAAAAAAGAAAAAATAAACAAAAATAAAAATAAATATTTAGTAAAAAGTAATTGTGCATAAATTACACACACAAAAAAACCTACACATATTAGGTATTCACACGACTGTAATAAACTGTAGAATTAATCTAACAAGTTATTAAGTGTGAAATGTGAATGGTGTAAAAAAAAAAATTAAAAAAACAAAAAAAAAAAAATTTTTTTTTAAATACTGCAATTATTTATAAGTGAACTTAAACTATTCCCCCGTAAAGTACAACTTGTCTCGAATAAAACGAGGCCTCATCCAACTGCGTCATTGAAAAAATAAAAAAGTTACAACTGTTGAAACGCAAGGAGGCAAAAACTAAAAAAATGTTCTGGTCATTAACTACTTTTCAGGTGTTCGGCTTAAGGGGTTAATCTGTATGAATACAAGACGTTGAGAAGAGCCAGCTGCTTGATGGGGGTTTCAGGAGAGTTAAGTTTCATTTATTTTTTATTACAATTAGCAAAGGGGCACTATTAAAGATGCTGCGAGTCCTATCTACCTAGAAGCCTAACTAATAGACACTCTACTTACCTACTTAATTAAGCTCCCTGCCTATCTAATAGTATCTACCTAATTACCTATTGGGAGGCTTACCTACCTTCCTCTCTAATAGGAAGCCTATCTCCCTAATGGAGGGCTTGCCTACTTATGTAATTGGGGGCTTATATATCTACATACCTAATAGGAGGCGTACATAATAGAAGGCTAACTATCTACAGTTGAAACCAGAAGTTTACATACACTATATAAAAAGACACATATGCATGTTTTTCTCACAATCTGACATGAAATTAGTATAAACTTTACCTATCTTAGGTCAATTAGGATTATCAAAATTATTTATATTTGCCAAATGCCAGAATAATGAGAGCTTTTTTAAAGGCATTTTTATTATTTTCTGCCAAGTCAAAAGTTAACATACATTTCATTAGTATTTAGTAGCATTGCCCTTAAACTGTATGACTTGGTTCAAATATTTTGGATATCCTTCCACAATCTTCTCACAATAATTGGTAGGAATTTTGGGTCATTACTCCTGACAGGACTGGTGTAACTGAGCCATGTTTGTAGATCACCTTGCTCGCACCTACCTTTTCAGCTTTGCCCATAAATTTTCAATAGGATTGAGGTCAGGGCTTATATCTAGAGATGGGCGAATCGACTCTAACGAAGTGGAATTCGTTTAGAATTTCAGGAAAACTTCGGTTCGGAACGAAGTCGAACTTTGGGGTACTTCGGGTGAACGAAGTGTGCTTTTGATTGATAAAATGGCTGCGAGCACATGGGGCTACATGGGGCAACGCACTCTGGGAGGAAGAAGGGCATAGCCTGCAGGACATGTGCAGAGATGAAGCCAATCAGAGACCAGCGGGATTCTGTGACATCACCGCACTATATAAGTCCGGGCGCGACGCCGGGAGCTCATGACTTTTGGATATGGGATGAAACCCCGCTCTAACTAATACCCCATTCAAACACAAGAATAAATGCAATAAAGTCAATATAAAACAATACAATAATACATTCATCATTGTACAGATCATAGCTAAACACAAGCTTCAGAGCATTCATTAAATTAGGGGCGGGTGGGAGGGACATCTTTCCTTGCTTCTTGATCAGAAGAAAGAGGAAGGAGGAAGTGAAGACCAGAAGTTATATCTATAGCTAAACCCCACCCACCTCACAGTAAACTCTTCCCATCCAGCCACTCCTCCCTCTCATATCACAACCCTACTGCTCATAACTATAAACTACACAGGCAGCAGCTTAAACACAATGCAGGGATTACAAGCTGCCCTCTCAAAAACCTATCCCCTCTCCTTTAAAGTACTTTCAAAAAAATCAAAGCAAACACTGAAACCAAAGCTTTAAATTTCCTAAAAGCCCAAAAAATCCCAGACTATACGGGAGTCTAGGTTCCCCCTTACCAAAATCTTTTTTCCCCCCTTTGCTTAGGGCTTCGGGGGGTTCTCACTACTCTACTGTGGCCCCCATCAGGGGGGGGTGCTGCCGCGGCTGATTAAAAAGGGGCCTTACTGAAGAATTGATTTTTATAAAAGCGAATTTTTTTGGGGTGTTCAGCTTTTTCCGAGCTGTTCTCTTAATGTTCTATTTTAATTTTTTTGCGGGATTGGATTTTGGAAAAACCCGTTCATCCACTGCAGCTGCATATACAATTTAAGATCCAAGGGATCTAAGCCATTCCTGTTGTATTCATTTTAAAAAAACACGTTTTTTTTTAAAACAAATACCACTTCATTATTGGCCTTTCGGGAAAATTTTAATTTCGCAAAATTTTAAACCAGGGGGTTTAAAATTAAAACGTTTTTTGCTGGGTGCTGAAACCCCCCCAAACCGTCTTTTTCAACGCCAAAAAAATAAATTTTTCCTGTTTGCCCCAATTCACAAGCAAAGGTTAATTACAACTGTATCTTTTTTGTTGTGGCGTGAAAACAAAAATTTGGAAACACACTAAAAAGCTTCTAGTTTGTGCGGGTTCCCAAAAAAATTTGGGGCAATTTTCATCCAGGGGGTTTAAATTTAAACTTTTTTTTTTGCTGGTGTGCTGACAAAAATAAACCCTCTTTTTCAAAGGCCCAAAAAATATACATTTTTTCCCCCAGCCTAATTTATGTCCCAAGGTTAAAAAAGCCTGTTTGTGCTTTTACATTTAGTTTAAAAAACACAGTGTTTTTAAAGACACATTTCAAGTAAATTTTTCCTTGGGCCCTTTTTGGGGCGCAAAAATTTTTATCCAAGGGTTACCCCAAACTTGTTACTGGGTTCATTTGGATCAAAAACGGGGTAAATTTATTTAATTACAGAAAACATCTCAAAAAAGTGTCTTTACAAATTTAGAACAAACAGAAATTTAGACAGAGGGTGGCAGGGCCCGCACCTGCGGTGGCAGTGGCACAAACATTTCCCGGAAAAGCCCCAGGGCGCAGCCCCAGCAAGGGGGGGGCGTCCAGCAGGGGTCACTCGGTGGGGACACAAATGCCGGGTGTCATCTAGCGGCCGTGGTTTTTTTCAGCAACCAAGGGTTCTTGATTGGTTTGTAGGGCATCCTCTCCTCCCAAAATGGGCATCTGAAACCCAAACCAAAAAGTCGGTGGGAAACCCCAAACAACCATTGTTGGCATGGCCCCCGGGGGCGGGTAGCGGGGCCCTCATCGTCCCTCCAGGGCCCGGGGTCTGTCCATCCGGGGTTCCCCCCACCAGAAACTACTATTGGTTTTGGGCTCAGCGCCACTATTAAAAGCGAGGATTAACAATTTGATAGGGCAGTCCCGCAGCTACTTGGCAGCGAAGAAATGGGGCCAAAAATTGCTGTTCTTGGCCCCGTAGGCGGCAAAGGGATAGAAATTTGGGAGGGGCATGGGAGGTCATGGTTTGTGAGAGGTCAGGGCCCCGGCATACCAAGGGCCCCGGGGATGAGGACAGCAGTACGATGAAACCCCAAAAAAGTTTATGATGTAAACCGCCGGGACTTGGGAGCCGGTTTGGGGAAAAGGGGTTCATCATCATCAAGGGGAAAAGGGCGTCAGGCAGCAAACGGCCCGCCGCAAGTGGATCGTGTGGCCGTGATCAGCGGGTTGCAGCGGTGAGGGGGGGAGCCAAGCGGGAAAGGGGTAAAAAACCCGTTTTTTCAGGGCCAAGAAGAAAAAAAGCACAGGGGCTCGGGGAGGGAAGGGGGAAAAAGTAAATACTCAGTGAGGGCGTTGGCGGGAAAATTTCCCATAATCGGGGGTGTGGCAGCCCTTTTCTAAGGGCACCGGAGGAGCCGAATAAGGGTAAAATTTTTTGAATTGGGGGGCAGAAAGTGAAGCGTGGGCCCGGGGCTAACTTGGGACCACCCGGCCCCCGCGTCAAAAAATTCAGTGGGCCCCATCCGGTGGCCGGGGAAAAAGGGGGTCAGGGTGTGGTGGGCCACCTGGGCCCCCTGACAAAAGAAACAAACGCAGGCCCCCCGTGGCAAAAGCAAAGCCTTTTAGCCAGTCAAGGGCCCACCACCTCTGCAGAAGGGGGCTGTTTCTCTTTTACACTCTCCCCCCCAGATGCTCCTGCTCCCTTGTAAATCTGGCGCCAGCAGGGGCAGCGAGGCGATTGCAAAGAGAAACAGTATGCATCCCAAACCAAACCTAAGGTGGCCCGCAGCTGACCTTGCTCCCCGTCCAAGGGTTTTTGGTACTGCAGTCCCCCCCCAAACCAAATGGTGGGAAATCTGCACCGTTTAGAGAACTAATTTGGGGTTTTGCCGACCGAAATGGGGAAATTACCCAAACCGTAATTTTTTTTTCCCAAAAGGCAGTACCCGCACTTCATAAATATGAAAACAGAAGGTGGGCCCGGGCCTTGAGCTTACGGGTTTTTTTCCAAGGTGCACGGCAGCGCGGACGTCTGGAGCTGTAACCCCCGGCCCGGGCCAGTACATGTCCTTTTCGGCCCACGGGTGAATGTTTCTTCCAAACCCAGGCAACCAACCCAAATTGGACAGGAGACGCCGCTTTTTTCCCCCCATGTTTTTTCAAACTGTTGCACCTTCACCAATGTCCCCCTCCTCCTCTTTCCCCCCCCACCCCCATCCCCACCCCAAAGTACTGCTCCATCATAAACCCATGTGAAGGGGCCCGCGGTGCCCGCCCTTCTACACCCCTTTGGGCCCCGGGGGAACCCCAAGTCACACGGGGGGAAAATGCTCCGCGTCATGCACAAAAATTTGATGTGGGGGGGTTTCTCCGCGCCAAATGAAATTTGGAACCAAGGGGGACGGGGGAAAGGGAGGAAAAATGGGGTCCGCCTGCACCGAGGAGGGGTGTGTTCCCCTGTGCCCCGCAAGGCGCAAAGTGTTTTAAATGGTTGTGAAAAGGTTTTAATTTATTTCCCCCGGTTTTTCCCGAAGATTCTGAAAATGGCCAGGAAACTGTTTCCTGCCCCTTCATCCCCTTTGTACAAAGCCAGGGAAAACCCCCCTCGGTTGTAGCGCAAAACGGCCTCCCCCAACCACTCTGACTGCGATCTTCCCCCCTTGGCATTCCCAAATGCACATGGGGACCCACTGTATGAAATAGAAAGGCCCCCAAACCATTTTTTGATGATCCCCGGGGACAGGGAGAAAATCCCCTGTTTTAAAAAATTTATGCCCAAACCTTTGGAAGCCATGCTTTACCCTTCCCGTTTGTTGAGGCCATTTTTTTTTTTTAGGCGAAAATTTGTCAGTCGCCAGGGGCACGGGGTAAATAAATTTATTCCCTGTTCATTCCTGGGAAAAGATGCCCGAAAAAACGGGGCGGGGGAGGGGGGCTGGAGCGTGGGGAATACATTTTCGTGGCCCCATGATCCGTTGGGGGGCTGAAATGGAGGGGGAGGAGGGAAAAGGAAACAGAAGCATTGTCTGGTGAAATGAGTGGATTTCTTAAACCCGGTGACAAGAAAGGAAGGAGCAGGGGGCGCGGGGGGAGGTGGAGGAGATGAGGAAGACGAGGCAGATGACCCCCAAGCACCCCTGGCAGTTTTTCAGTGGGAAAAGGGGGGCAGGGGGCCCCCCCGGGTCACTTTTTGCAGATGGGCCCGCAGCATGCTTATTGCCCGGTAAAGACAGCCGAATAGTCAGCACCGGGGGGAGAGGGATGACTTTGGGTCTCCCCCCCTATTGGAAACCCCCGCCCAAACCCGGGCCCAAAATTTGGGGCCTTTTTCCCCCGAAATTTAGAGGGAAACAAACTCAAATATATAGGGAACCCCCGAAAACAGTTTGGGTGCTGCCCATTGCGGCATCGTCCCTCCTTTGGGAAAATTTTGACCCGGGGTTTTTCCCCGCGCCCGTACTACTGCCGAGGCTGCTGGGGGGAAGGGGGAGGGGGTAGGAGCAGTACCCCGCTCCCCTCATAAATAAACCCAAGCTGGGTTTAAGAAGCAGCTTCCCTTTACCCGCCTAGTGAGGAGGGGGAAATCGCCAGCCAAACAGCAGCAGGAAACCCGGAGCAGTCCCCGAACCAACCGGGTTTTGGCCCTTCTTTGGGCAGCCCCCTGCCACCTCAGTTTTGAAGATCCCCCTGGACTACGGGGACCAAAATGGTTTTGTGGCCGGGAACTTGCCCGGGGTTAGTGGGAAGCTGTCCCTTTCCAACCCCGTAAATGTGGGGATCAGAGCGGGTTTTTCAGTTGGCGGGGGGGGGGCCCCTTTCCCCAAGGAAAAACCCGCTTGTCCACGGGAAATTTTAAAACGGGCTGACCTTTTCCCCAAAAGAAACAGGGGGATCGGCCAGGGGTTTTCCCCACAAACCCAAAGCCCTTTGGCGTTTTTCTGGGGTTTAAAAAATTAAACCGCCTCAGCCACTATTTGATGCCCCACCCGCCCGATCCACAATCTTCTCCAGTTTTCCATCTGCCTACCACCTTTTTTACCGGGACTGGTTTTTGCCAAACCCCTCCACACTCTGTCATTTTTGCCATCTATACCCCATGCGCTGTTTCTGCTTTTTCTGTTTCCGGAAAATCCACAAATGTGTCATTGGGGCAACTGTCTGAAACCTCCCCCTGCTGCGCTGTGGCTGCGCCATGTTTCCCCCAAAACTGTGTTTATTTTTGCCACTGCCCCGGAAAACCCATTCGCTGCCGGGCCCTGACCCCCGCTCCCCAGTCAAATTTCCACTCTTGGGGTTCCTCCTGTTTTGCCCCCCCGAAAAGTCATTGTGCCACTGCCTGAAACAGGGTGTGCTGTCGTTTAAACTCCCACTGTGTGATTATGGGCCCCCCTGTGGCCCCAATACTGTTTTGCCCCTCCCCGAATGTAATTTTGCCCTGCCCGATCTAAAGCTTTCTTTCTGTCGTGACCCCCACAAATGTTCCCTTTTGCCCTTTTGTGGCCCAATACTGTTTTGCCCCCTCCCAAAAATGTCATTGTGCCAAATGCCTGAAACCCCCAACGCTGCCCCCGTGAACCCCCACACTGTGGATTGTTTCCAAATTGTGGCCTTTTTAAAACTGGTTTTTTCCGCCCCCAGAATGTCATTGTTTCCAAATGCCCCGATCTCATTTTTGCTTTCCGCCGTGACCCCCACACTGTGGATTGTGCCAAATCTGGGCCTAATACTTTTTGCCGCCCCCAGGGAAAGTCATTGGCCAATGCCTAAACTCATGCTGCTGCCGGGCGTGGGGCCTCCCCACTGGGTTTTCTTTTGCCACTTGTGGCTTAATACTGGGTTTTTCCCCTCCAGAATGTCATTTTGCCATGCCTGATCTCTTTCGTTGGGCCCCCGTGACCCCCAAAACTGTGTTTATTGTGCCACTCTTGGGGCCCAATACTGTTTTCCGCCCCCCAAATTCATTGTGCCACTGCCTATCTCATCTGCTGCTGTTTTCCCCCACCCCCCCCCCCCCCCCCGACCCCCCCCCCCCCCCCCCCCCCCCTTTACCTCCACACGTGTGATTGTGCCATTTGTTGGGTTCCTCCCGTTTGGGCCCCCTCCCGAATGTTTATTGTGCCACTGCCTGATCATACTGCTGCCGCCGTGACCCCCGGGTTCAAATTAAATTTTGCCCCTCTGTGGCTTCCTCGGGGTTTTGCCACCTCCGAATGTCATTGTGCCAAATTTCCTGCCTCATGTGCTGTGGCGCCGCCCTAACCCCCACACTCCCGTCACTTAAAGTTTTCCCCTGAGGGTCTCGCTTGTTTTTTTCCAGCTTTCGCTGGCAAAGAAATTTTTTCCCGGCAAAATTCCCGCTTGAGTTTTTTTGGTCAGTTTTTGCCCTCTTAAGTGCCCATGGAATTTTATAGTTAAGCGATTCATAAGAGCGGCGGCAGTCATCTGCGTGTCATACTAAAACACAACATGTAAGAAGACCAAACCAAGCTCCCTCTGCATATTTAAGCATGGCAAAACGTTCTACAGCACCCTGCAGGCTCTGTGCAGCCTGGAAATAGCTGCTTTTTAACACGATTCGTGCCGAAGTAATTCGGAACGAAACGAATTTTGTCGGAAAATGCGGCGAAGTGACCGAATCGAATTTTTGAGAAATTCGCCCATCTCTACTTATATCTCTTAGTGAAAATGTACAGATTGTGTCCAAAGTGTCAATATTTTGTCTGGCCAACATTATTTTCCAGCGCTGGCTTAACTCTCTTGGGCTTCACAGGTCTCCACTGGAATCCTCCTCCACTCCTCAATCATGACATAATGGAGCTGTTGGATTTTAGAGACCTTGTGCTCCTCCCCCTTCTGTTTGCGAATGCCCCACAAGTGCTCAATAGGGTTTAGGGCTGGAAACATGCTTCGCCAGTCCAGCACTGTTACCCTCTCTTCTTTAGCAAGGCAGCGGTTGTCTTGTAAGTGTGTTTGTGGTCGTTATGATGTTGTATTACTGCCCTTCGGCCCAGTTCCTGAAGGGGATCATGCTCTGCTTCAGTATGTCACAGTACATGTTGGCATTAATGGTTCCCTCAGTGAACTGTAGTTTCCCACAGCCGGCAGAACTCATGCAGCCCCAAACCATGTTTGACTCTAGGCTTTATACATTTGTCTTTGTACTCCTCACCTGGTTGCCGCCACACACGCTTGACATTGTCTGAACCAAATAAGTTTTATCTTGGTCTCATCAAATCATAGTACATTTTTCCATTCATCTATGTCCTCAATCTGCTTGGCTTCAGTAAAACATTTGCAGGCTTTTTTGTGCATAATTTTCAGAAGGGGCCTCCATCTGGGACAACAGCCATGTAGACCAATTTGCTGCAGTGTGCAATGTATGGTCTGAGCAATGACAGGCTAAACCTCCACCTCTGCAGCAATGCAGGCAGCACTCACATGTCTATTTTGAATAGACAATCTCTGTATATGATGCTGAGCAGATGCACTCAACTTCTTTGATCGACCATGGCAAGGCCTGTTCTAAGTGGAACCTGTCTTGTTAAATTGCTGTGTGGTCTTGGCCACCATGCTGTAGCTTAGTTTCAGAGTGTTGGCAATCTCCTTATAGCCTAGGCCATCTTTATGTAGAACAACAATTCTTTTTTAGAGAGTTCTTTGCCATAAAGTGCCATGTTGAACTTCCAGTGAACAGTATGAGAGAGTGTGAGAGCGATGACACTAAATTTAACACACCTGCTCCCCATTATTATTATTATTATTATTATTATTATTATTATTTATTTATTTTGGACGCCCTTGATTCCGGGGCGCTGTACTTTTTCGCGGGTAATAAAAAAATTGGTCAAACTTTTTCAAAGTACAATAAGTGACTAACAACTGGTCGGGGGAGAGAGGTCCCTGCACGTGGGGGCTAAAATCTACGGGGAAGGGTGAAGAGACAAAGGTGGGGGGGCAACATTTTGATGTGGGGGGAAGCAGGGTAACGGGTTTAATTTGGTTATAGTAGTGTTGAGCGATTATTATCGACAAATTTGAAATCGGCAAGGTATTTACGTGATCGGTTTTTTTTTTAGATCACCGATAATTTAGGTTAAAATCTGTGCATAATCTTTAAATCGCGCCATTTTCGGCGCTTCCTTCTTTTTTTTTTTTGGCGGCCAAAAAATCAACTTACAGAAATGAGGGGGTGAGATGTGTTCGACTCATGCTGGGAGTGTTGGGTTTGCGATTGGCGGGAAAAAAATACAGACCCGTTTTAATAGAACACCCTTCCTGTTCATGATCTGTGTGTCACGTTCATAGCGTAGGACGTGCGCTTGCCTCGCCAAAACAGCTCACAAACACTCAGCGAAATTTTTCATTTTTTCACAGGACAGTCTATTTTAGCTGTGACCTTTTAATTTATTAGATAAAGGGATTTGCAGATTTAGGTAGGTAGGCAAAAAAATTTTAAAGGACACTACCGCTGTAAAGCCCGGGGGGGCAGGGGGGGGGGGGCCCCCGGGGGCGAAACGCAAACTCTAAAAGAATACGGGATATTGTACACCCAAAACTTTGTTAACTTTGCTTTGGCCTTATATTAGGATACAATTTTTTCTAGTAACTGCAGGTCTATTTGTTAGGTGCAAACTCCACTTTTATTATCAGTAACTTTTCAGAATGTTTTCTTTTTCCAATTGTCCCAGTCCCTTTTTGATTACCACCTTGCAGTTAAATTTAAATCCAGAAATTTTGAGTCACCACGGGTTGATTTTGCCAAAAAAAATACCTTTTATTACCCTTTACATTTCAATACGTGCTTTTTTCATTTGGGCGGCCCACTTTTTTTTATAACCCCCTTGCAGAAAAATTTGAATCCAGCCTTTGAGTCACCACGGGTGTACTGAAGGAAAAAAATACCTTTTTATTTCGTAACTTTAAAACAGGTGTTTTTTTTTTCACCTTGGTCAGCAACTTTGTTTTGAAGAGCTACTTTGCAGTTAAAGAATAAGCAATTTTTACACCACGGGGGTTTGATAGGTCCAAAAAATTTACCTTTATTACCCGTATACTTTTCAGACAGATTTTTTTTTTTATTTTTTTGTCAGTCTAGCTTTGTTTATAGAGCTATTTGCAGTTAATTTGAATACAAAAATTTTTGTAGTCACCACGGTGAATTGATTGGTGCCAAAAATCCCGTTTTTTTACCCGTTAAAATTTCGGGGACAGGTTTTTTTTCACTTTTGGTCGTCAAGTTTTGTTGATAGAGCTACTTTGCATTTTTAAAATTTGAATAAAAAATTTTTGGGTTTCACCACAGGTAAAAAGAAGGTCCAAAAAAATCCCTTTTTTATTATCCCGTATACTTTTCAGATACGTGTTTTTTTCACTTTGGCGCAGGCCACTTTGTTGAAGGCCCCCTTGCAGTTAAATTTGAACCACAACTTTGTAGTCACCAAGGTGTACGATGGTCCAAAAAATCCTTTTTTTATCCGTGTACATTTCAACAGGTTTTTTTAAATTTTGGCACAAGTTTTTGTTGATGGAGCTACTTTGCAGTTAAATATAAAATCAGAATTTTTTTAGCCCACCACGGGTGAATTATGGGTGCCAAAATAACGTTTATTATGTAATTTTTCAGACGGGTGTTTTTTTCATTTTTGGGTCAGTCAAGCTTGTTTGATGCTACTTTTGCAGTTAAATTTGAATACAGCAATTTTGTATCCCCCACAGGTGAATTGAAAGGTCCCAAAAAATACCGGGTTTATTACCTTACTTTTCGACGGTGTTGTTTTCATTTTGTCAGTCAAGCTTTGTTAAAAGAGCTATTTTGCGTTAAAATTTTAATACAGAAATTTTGAGTCACCCAGGTGATTGTAGGGCCAAAAAATACCTTTTATTATCCTTAACATTTTCACATAGTGTTGTTTTCATTTTGGGCGCAGGCCACTTTTTTGAAGAGCCCCCTTGCAGAAAAATTTGAACCCGAAAACTTTTAGTCCCCAAGGGTATGATAGGTGCCAAAATACCTTTTATTATCCGTATACTTTTCAGCGTGTTTTTTTCATTTTTGTCATCAAGCTTTGTTATAGAGTACTTTGCAGTAAATTTGGAACAAAAATTTTTGTAGTCCCCACAGGTGAATTGATGGGTGAAAAAATACCGTTTAATCCGTATACATTTCAGACAGGTGTTTTTTTTCACTTTTGGCAGTCAATTTTGTTGATAGAGCATTTTGCAGTTAAATTGAATACGCAATTTTGTAGTCCCCACAGGTGAATTGATGGGTGCCAAAAAATACCTTTTATTATCCCGTAACATTTCAGATACTGTTTTTTTTAATTTGGGGCAGGCCAGTTTTTTGATAGAGCCACCTTGCTTTTAAATTTAATCCACAATTTTTGTATCCCACAGGTGACGATAGGTCCCCAAAAATACCTTTTATTTCCTTTTACATTAGACAGGTGTTTTTTTCGTTTGGTCAGAAAAGCATTTTTTGAAGAGTATTTTGCGTTAAATATGAATACAGAAATTTTTTGTGTCACCACAGGGAATTTTAGGTCCCAAAAAAGTAACCGTTTATTACCCGAACTTTTCAGCAGGTTTTTTTTCACATTTGGTCAGCCAAGCTTTGTTTATAGAGCACTTGCATTAAATTTAATACAGCTTTTTTTGTGCACCAGGGGAAATTTAAAAAGGGTCCCAAAAAAATCCGTTTTATTACCAACATTTCGACAGGTTTTTTTTTTTCACTTTTGGCAGTCAACTTTGTTTAGAGCTACTTTGCAGATAAATTTGAATACAGCAATTTTTTAGTCCCCCAAAGGTGATTGATAGGTGCCAAAAAAACCTTTTATTACCCGTATACTTTTGCATAGTTTTTTTTTTCACTTTGGGCGAGGCCACTTTGTTGAAAGCCCCCTTTGCAGTTAAATTTAAATCCAGCAAACTTTGTAGTATCACAGGTGTACTAAAGGGTGCCAAAATCCCTTTTTTTTATCCTATACATTACAGACAGGTGTTTTTTTTTTTCCATTTTGGTCAGTCAAGCTTTGTTATAGGATTTGCAGTTAAATTTGAATATAGCATTTTGTAGTCACCACAGGTAAATTGTAGGTGCCAAAAAATAGTTTTTTTTACCCGTATACATTTTCAACAGGTGTTTTTTTTTTTTGGTCAGCCCAAGCTTTGTTGATGGGTACCTACATTTAAAATTTCAATCCAAAATTTTGTTTTGATTTGGGGGTTTTTGAGAAAGCTTTTGATTTGCCATCTTTAATAAGAACTTTCCAAACCCCAAACCCTTTCAAAATTTTTAATCTTTTAACAGGGAGCGAAATTCGGGGGGAAGCGAGGAAGGGGGGGTAGGACATGGGGGTAAGAGTTAGAGGAAGGTGCCCCTTCCATGCGGCGAAACACCATGCCAGGGGGTGTAGTTGCGGGACCGTCAGGCCTGTCATCGGGGGTCGGGGCCCTGTGAATCTCGAAACGAACGCGTCGCCAATCGTTCTTCAGTGGTTAATGCAACCTGCATCCAGCAGTCTTCCCTCCTCGTCCCCCCAGTAATGGCCACAAATGTCGTCATCCGCATCTCAGCACCCGTCCACAAAAGCGAATGCACCCCAAAATGTCGATTCGTGTACCACCACTGGGGATAATCCTTTTTCAAAACCCTTTGATGCCAAAATGCGGTTGGGGGCAGAAGGCATGTTTAAAATCAAGGCCAAAGATGATGTTTTTCTGTCTGACCCCATTACTGATGACAGGAGGGGGAAGGAACCCGGTCAATCGGCAAAATCCCGGGCGGTCGGCAACGCCTTGCAGTCCCTTTTGCTTGTAGCCCCAGCCCCAAATGCGAAGTCGGGTGACCAAGTCACCGTGTTGAGTGATGACGACATTGGGATCCAATGGTCTTTTCAGCAGAAAATGCTTGCGAGCGTTTAAACATGCGGGGAGGAAGACGATGGGATAGTTCAGTACGGTCCCGCCTCAAAAGGGAGAGGGCGGCCGGGAGAAAAGTTGCTAAATTTTATTCCGCCACCACGGTCAGGGGAAACCCCCGCCCCTCGTTATCGCCGTCAAAAAGTCCGGGCCCTTTTCAAGCCGGGCCCTTCTTTAGCAAGCCTCTGTTTTCACCCAGCAATGTCAACCGCCTTTGCCGAAAACGCAAAAGTAAGGCAAGAATCCGGGAACACCCCCATTCAATCACAGCAGGGGGACCCTAGTTAAAGGAGGCAACCCTTTCCCAAAAAAGGCCAGCCCCGACCCCGGGCCCCCAAACCACTGTCAAAAACCCTTTGTCCCGCCTCCCCTCCCCCGCCCCCCCCAAGCTTCCTCATGCCTATGCCTCTCAGATCATGATCAGGGACACCTCCACTTCAGCCTCCCCGTCGCCCAAATACCCCCAGCCCCACCAAAACCCCCATCCTACCCCTTCTCCTCCCCCCAGTTTGACGACCTTCCCCCCGTACAGCACCTCTGTAGCCCCCCTTCTTCTTCCAGGTTTGGGGGCAGAAAAAAACACTTTAACCCCAAAAACCCTCCCCAAACCCAAAAACCTGAATGTCGGCATTGCCCGGCTTTTGGCCTTGGAAATTTGCCCTTTCCGTCTGGTGGACACGATGGGTTCCGCCACTCAGGCCCTTGCCTGCCCCCCAAAACCAGATGCTGAGCAGGCATTTTTTTTGCCAGAAAAGTGCCCATCCCTGGCCACCACGGGGCATCTAAAATTTCAAGCGGTTGTCGCTCTGGTCCGGAAAATCCATCGCCATACACATGGACTAGTAAGCACGGCCAAGCCCCCTTATCCGTTACGCTCCTGGGTTAGCGGGGGGAGTCTCTGGGGGGGGGCGGTGGTCTAGGCCGGCGCACGTTCTTCAAAACCGCAGGGAGGTGCGGGTTTTCACCCAAGGGGCCTCTGGTGGCATCACGTGCCCAAGAACCAGGCCGGGGTTTAAATTAATCTGTCTTGGAGACCGTCCACCCCGGTCAGGGAAAGTGGGGCGGCCCCGCAAAGAAGAGCCTGGGTGGGGGGACAAAACCTTGTGCAGGCAAGGTGGGTTTTGGAAAAAAGGGGCGAAACTGTTGGCCGCCCTTAAGATGGAGGGGGGCACACTCTTGCCTGGCACATTTTTTCATGAACCTTTGCCAGAAATTTTTAAATTACCGGGGGCTGGACTGCCCGTGAGGAAGGCCGAGGTCTGAGTTCGCACTTTCCCCAATTGCACCCCGCTTGTCCCGCCTGGGTGCGTTGCATGTCAGCTTGGCCCTCCCCGCAATCGTCTCATTGTTGACGGGCAACACCTGGGGTTCCACCCTCCACATGCCCAGCGATTTTGGGGAGCAGTGCAAACCTTACCATCGAAAATGCACTTGGGCCCGACAACAGCGGTCGGGCCCGGGGTTTGACCCCCGAAGTGGAGGGAGGGGAAAAGCTCTGCACCTCCTTTTTCCAGTTTTGAAGAAGCCCCAAAATTGTCAGTGCGGACAATGCCCTTGTCAGCAAGCATTGGGTGATCTTTTGTTTGGAAAAGATCGGGCAACTGATACAACAGGTCCCGCCAGCGACGGGGGAGGGGAAAGGACACAGATGCGGGCCGGAGCCCTTTTTCTCCCTCGAATTCACAAGGCCGGACAGTTTTCAAATTTTTTTTGGTCTTCATTAGGGTGGTTTTGGGGTCCAGGGCAGTGCAAGGCAGCGCATCAGCCTCAGGTGCATATCTCAGGCAATCAGGGCTGTGTTGAAGCTGTCCAGGGAAACGGAGGAGGAGAAGGAGGGGGGAAAGGGGTTCCAACCCCGATGTTACCGACTCCCTGCTTTGGAAAGAGGTTTGGGGCGAATTTGAGGCGGAGGGGAAAATGAGGGAAAATCAGTTTTCTATCCCCCACCCAGAGGTTGGGAAATCAAGGCTCCATTTTCACATGGGGGCTTGGATGCCCATTTCCCCAACATGATCCTCGCATTTTGGGGCCCTCAAATTGAACAACGTTTGGGGGGCCCCCCTCCCGGGTCCCCGGTACAAAAAAAAACCAGCACTTTTTTCCCTTCCCCCCACCCAAATAGAGAGTAAAAAGCAGGAAAAGGAGACCTTGTGATTTTATCAACTGGGACATCGTTGGTTTTCACGTTCCTAAATGTCACGGGGAACAACATCAGCGACGTACAGCAGTAAGTGCCCCAAGTAGCCGTAGCGGCAGAGCAGCAAGGAAAGGGCAAAGCCTAATGGGGACCTCTGGGAATCTTTTTTTACCACCTCACCAACGCAAACAATGCAGGGCACAAAAACAAAACACAGAGACCACTTAAATCATGGTGCAAGCTTCTGCGTCCAACACCGATGTTTTTTTTATGTGTTCCACCCAATAACTTCTGGGGATCCAAAATGGACATGGGCCCAGCCGCCGCCACGCCATAGAGGGTTTTTCCCGCCCGCAGCCCGCGTCATATCTGAGCAGACCTTCAGCACACTGGAAGCATTAACAAAACGCTTGGCTTTCCCCAGATAAAAGTGGTCTTTTGACTTTCATCAAGTGAATCAGGCATGGGGTCCTGATGGTTTGTGGCCCCAATTTCCGAGGGCACCCCCCGTTAGTTTGCCCGTCTACTTCAATTCCCCTTCAAACAGAAATGGGCCTCTTGAAAAAAATTTTTTTAAAATGATCATTTCTTACTGCAATTTTTATTCTCTTTTCCCCCAAAAGTTCTTTTTTGGGGTTTTTTTGTGAGGAACGTAAAAAAACAGCAAATTTTATGACAACACCCTATTCCATTTATACTTATCTTTAGAAGTTTTCGCATTTTCAAAAGGTTTTTTAGGTCTTTTGCTGTGGATCAGTAAAATTATGGTTTTTGGAACAGAAATTGGCTTCAAGTGGAATTTCCCCCTCACAATTTTTATAGTGGTGAGAATCATATTTATAATTTTTTGGGGCAGTTGCTGTGAGATACAGCTATAATCAGGTCCTTTTTGGAACGAAATGGGCTTCTAAGTGGCATTTCCCCTCACATTTTTTAACATGGCTGAAAATTTTTATTTTTTTGGGGCATGTTGCTGGAATACAGCAATAATCATGGTCCTTTGGAACAGAAATGTGGCTCTAAGTGGCATTTCTCCCCACAAATTTTTTAAATGGCTGAAAGTCATTTTTTAAATTTTTTTTGGGCGCTGCTTTGAAATGTAGCAATACTACGGCCTATTCTAAAAAAAATTGTTTTAACAACATTTGTTCTTCACAATTGTCAAAAGTGGCCAAAGGGTCTGTTTTTTAATTTTTGGGGGCATTTTTTCTTTGAAATGCACTATACTACAGGCCTTAAAAAAAAATTTTTTTTTCAACAGACATTTGTCTTCAACAATTGTCCAAATGGCTCAAGGGGGCTTTTAATTTTTGGGGGGGATTTTGCGGACTGCAGCATAACAGGTCCATTTTAAAAAATGTGGTTTCTAAAAGAATTTTTTCTTCACAATTTTAAAGATTTTCAAGGGTGATTGGGTCAGAAACAGGGAAAAGATAGGGAATGTTAAGGACCATATTTCAAAAAGACTTTTTTTTTTGCAAGATATTTAACTACTGCAATACCGTATTTAGACAACCCCTTAATACAATTAAAAAAAAGAAACAAAGACAGGTGGATTCCCTCCTATTTAAAAAAGTTTTTCTAGAATTAAAATATAAAAAACTTGCATGCAAAATACTGGAAAAAATTCCCTGAATTGTACAAGGGAGGTACAGGAAAACTTTACAGTTTTAGGTTATTCAGAGGGCATGGAGTATGGAGCACGGACAGAGAACAAAAACAGAGACAATTTCCTCCCGCACGTTGAGTAAAATGAGAAAAAGAATGCCAAAAAAAGGGGCCCCTGGGGGGAACAGGGCGTTAACCACCAATTTTCCAAGTGAAGCCAATTGGTCCGCACTCATACGGAGGGGCAAAGCGTACCCCGGTCTTTGACTGTGTACGTGGGAAAGGGTGGGGTCTTACCTAAACTTCCGCTTCCGCACTTGCTTCAGCACGACGTTTCGTTGCTGTGTCATAAGGGGATTTTTACCGTGTTAATTGATGACGGACGCCAGCCTGGGCTCTCACCGCACCCACTGTAACTCCCGGCCCCGGCAGCTGAACATGCGTGTTAATAGAGACAGACGCTATCGGGCCTCAACCCCCACCCACGTAAGTCTGGCCCAGAGCGGACCTCCATGTTAAAAAGAGGCTGACGGCAGACTGGCTCTCACCGTTGGGCATCAGGGGAGCTTCAAATTTCTCTAAAAAATCAGATTTTGAAAAGGTGATTTCTGTGAGGTTAAGTAGTGTCAAAAAGGGCCCCAGGGTGGCACAAATTCACAAATTTTAGGCTTAAAATTTTTCTTGGGCTGGATCACAGGGGGCGCCAAAATTTATCTCCAGGGAGGGTGTCCCTAATCACTGAAGAAGGATTTGGAGGAAAAATGAAACCCTTTAATTGATTGGGGAAACACTCTCAGAACCAGGAGGGCAAATGTCTTTCAAATAAGAAGTGTTTTGGGGGTGATTGGACTTTTATTTATTATGGGGTGTGGGACGAATTTAAAACATCTACACGGAAAAAAAATACCTTTAAAAACTGCAGGGAGGGGTGTAATTGTTACACACTTGAAAAAAAAGCAAAAAAGATAATAAAGTAAAACTATAAATAAAATTCCCTAAAAAAAATTCTGTAAAAAAAAGTCAGTTACCAAAAAAAATTTTCTAAAGACAGTCACTGAAAAAATAGCATAGTGCCACTTTTTGGGTCTTTTGGGTCAAACAGGTTCAGGGTCATTCTGCGGTCAGGACAGATATAGTCAATGCCAGGAAACTAAAATGGTGGGTTTAAAGACCCTTTTCCAGCACTTTTTAATCTTTGGGGCAGAAGGTTTTTAAGGTCACTGCGGGACGGGCAGGTAAGTCATGTCCCCTGAAACTAAAGGGGGTTCAAGACTCCTTTTCCCCGCACTTTTTAAATGTGGGGCTCAAGCAGGTTTGGGGGTATGCTTGGCCAGGGGCAGGTAAAATCAAAGCCATGAAACAAAAGGGGTTTAAAGCTCCCTTTTTTTGGCACTTTTTATCGTGAGTCAGACAGTTTAATGGCCCTACTGTGGTACAGAAAAGGTTAAACCCCAAAGTCATTCAAATAAAATGGTGGTTAAAAAACTCCTTTTTTTGCACTTTTTTAAACTGGGGTCATGCAGGTTTGGGGCTATGGCGGTCCAGGGGCAGGAATCAATGTCCTTCAAGTAAAATGATGGTTCAAATCATACTGCCCCCTGGCACTTTTTAATTTGTGGGTCATGCAGGTTTAAGGGTCATGCTGTGGTGCAAGACAGGGATAGTTCATTGTCTGTGAGTTTTCTTCTGTGGCTTTTATAATCGAATTTTGTTGCCGAATTTGTAGCTCGTTTCCATTTGACTGTTGTTGATGTTTTTTCAAGCTTCTCCAGAACTGTTTGGGTGTAAGAATGAAGGTGTTGTTCCTCTCCCATAGACTTTAATGGTCATCGGCGATAATCTATTATCGACTATCGGATATCTTATTGATAATGGCCGATATCGACTATCGACCCGATGACATAATCGCTCATCACTAGTTATAGGCAATCCTGAAGATGTAGGTTTTCAGGTTACATTCATACCTGAGACCTTATAACACTAACAAGTAACATCACACTGTTCAGGGAAAATTGGGCACAATTTGTCCATTTTTACTTGTAGTGAATTCCAAGTGAACTACGGTTTATACATTGATGGCTGTGTGTTGAGTGCTTTTGTGGACACACCAAATTTGTATTGTTATAAAAGCTGCACACTGACTTCTTTACATTATTATTATTTATTGCTTTTATGCTAAATAAATCTGATACATAATCTGGAAAAATTAATTCCTAAGTGTCAATTTATCTCATTTTTATAATTATATTTTTATAATCCTATTTTATTTCATTTTTAATAGTACGGCCACTCACCATTATCTATATTTTGGTCTAAATACTGCTAGTTCCTTTTTGTATTTTTATATCCATTTTACTGGATTATATCACCATTATACTTCCGGTGGATTACAGAAAGTAATTTGAGTAATGCAAGTAATTCTACACTGTGGGACTTGGAACTCTGGCATGATTATGCGTTAAAATGTGTTGTACCGTTCCTGTACGGTTCCGTCACTTGTTTTACTCAAGGTATTGCTCTGATAGTATTATACAAGGTGCTCCTGTCCTTCATCTTATCTCTGCAAAGTACTCATTTGGATATGACTTCTTTACATTGTATCAAAGTATCATATCTTCAGAGCTGTCCAATGAAAAGATATAATGCAATATTTACAAAAATGTGAGGGGTGTACTCACTTTTGTGAGCTACTGTATGTCTGCATGCAGCTTTAATATTCAATGCTGTATACATCGACATAAATATTTTGTTTTCATTATTTTATTATTTGCATATCATTAATTTGTCTATCAATCCTGTGATTTCCATATTTCCAAGATCTTACCGTCTTGGTGTTGTATTTTTAATGTTGAGTACTGGAAAAGGTAGTTTGCTTAGTAACATTTATTCCCATATTCATCCGCTGAAAGTTTCTAACATACAGCAACCATGGATTAGTCTGAAGATTGGTGTCAGGCTGTATGTTTACAGCACGGTGAACGGTTTTAGTATTCCAGAGTGCAATTTCAATATAATTGTATGTTTTGACCCTGGATAAGTGCCTGAGATAAGGATTGGTCAGTGATCTTCTGCAATCAATCAAAGCAATTGTACATTTGATAAAGAACTATATTCTCAGGTAAATGGCACTTTATTCAGAAGATACGTTTTTCTAGCACTCTTTATTCAGCATTAGATAGCAACTTCAGGCACCAGTGATTTCAAGTATTTGCTCTCGGGCGATCGGCTCTTGTACAAACATGTTTTCTTTTTGTAATAGAATCCAATATCTTACTGTATTTTGAGCATCTTTGCTATACTATGTCATAGAGAAAGGTTTAAACAAAATCTGAATCTTTATAGGGTTTTTCTCACTATGCAGTTTTACAGAATCACAGGCAGCTTTTCACTCACTCTTCCTTGTGGTTCTATAGCAGTGATTAGCATATTTAGCTTCTCTATAAAACAGCTGAGACATTATAAAGATGTAAGTACAGGAGATTTAATTTTCAGTAAAAAAAAAGCTACAAGTGCTTTGAGGAGTGAAAACAATTTATTATCTGTAAACAAAAGCTAATCTTCTTAGAGATATTGAGTCTTCTCCAGGAGTGAGCTTCAACAGTGGTGACCTTACTCCCTGCTCTCTATCTAATCAGGAAGGGAGATATAGATGGTAACCAGAAAAACCTGTGTGCACTCAGAGCAGATAAAATCTTTTTAATCTCATGATCAAAGTAAAATCAAAAGACTAATGTATTTATAAAAAGTCTTTAACCCCCTGTCTCTTTTAAGTCTCTGTTTTTCTCACACAAACGTACAGGTACATGGAAACAGCAATTTTCAGAACTGAGTGTAACACCCCAGATTTTTTATTTTTTTGAAGGTAGCAGACATGCAACCAAACAGACATGAGAAAATGGTTTTCCTCCAACCGAGACCTACTTTCCCTTCTTTTGGTCTTAGTCCATCGTCTTTAGTAGTACTTTATAATATAAAAATGAAAATAAATTCTGACTTCTTTTTTTTTTTACTAAAAAATTTATATGGGAGATGACTATGCTCTATTTAGGGGGTTTATTATTGTTTTACATCTATAAATGTTGATTACTACAGGGGAAAAGTGACTAATTGTTTATAATGTGCTCAGCCCTAAAATTGTAACAAAAAAGTCATGTAAAAAGAGAGCAAAGAATTTGAAATACGTATTTATACTGAGTTTTGTTATAAATGTAGTTCTTTATAGGAAAATAAGTCAAAACAATGGGGGGCATTTAAATAGATTGGCATATACTTACCAGTCTGCCACATAAAACAGACACACAACACAAAGATAGATGCACATCTCCTGCATACACTGTAAAATTGAATGTTTGATATATATGTGTAACCTTTATATGCAACAGTGTAATTAAATATTTGTGGACCCACGGCTGGCTCCAGTAGACATGGATGACCCTACGACTAATGCCATGCAAACCAGCTTCAATAGGAAAAAAATCATGCCAATCTAACAAAGAAGTCCGCTGGAATAATATGTGATACATTTATGAAGAGGTTCATACTGGTAACTGTCTTTTTACCATAAGTTGAAATCAATTGCAGCTCTAAGCTTGTGTAGATTTTACATTAAATCTTTCAGCTGTGGAGGCGTTTATTTCCAAGTCTCACCCAACCATCTTGCCACTCTTAAAAAGTGAAAAGAGAAGCAGAGATAGGGCAAAAGAAAAAAAATCACACATTTTGGCCCAATTTCACGTGCATACAAATTTGCATGTTTTGTATGCCAGAAAACATTTGTCAAAGCCCTGGTAGATTTCCCTTATAATCTGAACATTTGCATATGCTCACTGCTTTACTAAATATTTATTATGAACAGATTTATGTCAGGTTCACATCTGCACAGGGGGCTCCATCTGCACAGGTGGCATCAGAATCATTTCACAATGGCCATTAATGGCACCCAACAGACCCCACCAACATCAACAATGGGGTCCATCAGGTTTCCATTGTGATGTCCGTTGTTTTAGTTGAAAAAGTAGTGCCGCATGGTGTGTTTTTTTTTTTACAATTTTCTACAGACACTGCAATGGAGGCTCAAAACTTCCAACTCAAATTTGGCCTTACAGATTTAGCAGAACTAAACAGAACAGACATTGCACCGTGATATCACGGCACATAATGTTATCTCATCTTTTTCAATGCTTTTCAATGGCCTTTGTATACAGATCAAAGCAGATAGCATGAAAAGTCGTGATATCACGGTCAAGCTGTACTCTGCTACATCTGTAGCTTAAAATAAATAATCAAGAGCTGAAATCAGAAGTATCACCTGGATGTCATGTGGTCATTTTTGCCATACACTGGAACTTTAAAATTAATCAAAAGCTCCACATTTAAATATCATTATGAAAACTATCACAAGTA